>QRAM01000121.1:110476-248464 GCA_013436055.1 Halocynthia roretzi
CAGACTGCGCTTGGTGAGTAAAGCGCGGAAAATTCTACGTGCTGTTTCTTTTCTCTCTCTTTCTTACAAATCGATGAGTCAGCGAGAAACGCTATTTATTGACTCCCTTTACCTTGCCATAGTGTATGGAGATCGCTCGTCCTGTGAATCTGTAGTCGTCGTATGAAACAGAAATATTCAAAAATGGCTGCTCGTATAACGAGTTAATCGTCTTATAAGTCGCTCGTAGTATGAGGATCCACTGTATTACCCCAGTATGACAAACATTCGACGTCTAGTGCCTAAAATAGTCTTTTGGAGAAAAACGATGTGGAGTGGAAGTTGATCTGTTGCGATTCGGCCCTACAAAGAGACTTCAGAGCGACGCTACCTCCTGCAAGCAGAGCGGCACGATTAATGGAGGTACTAGGGCGGGCGGTCCATACCCACGCACTTACTACATGCCAGGAATAACTTTGGGCAAGTGACACCCGACGTTAGTGGTCAGGGTTGAATTCATGCTTTTCCTGCTTCGACATTTTACATATTTCAAATGGACGAATTGAATTGTTGAGAATCGTAAGTCTATTACGTCACTATAGTAAGGAAGAATCCAAAATAATGAAGGAATGTTTAAAAAAATAAGCGGTTTATTATTGCAAGCAAAGGAAAAGCGTTCAATGCTCAAGATAGAAATTCGACTCGAAAAATTCGTGCAGTACAAAGAGTTGCTAAAATGGGACTAAATTTAGGTTGTACGTCCCCCTAGTGATCTTCTCTTGTTGACGTATTTGAGCAAAAAAGTTTGGGTTGTTCTTCTCAACAGAGCAGGGTCCTAAGTTAACTGGCACGAAGCGCAGTTTGGTGTTGGGAGTTTTTTGGTCACTTTGAAAGGTAGGTTTTTAAGTTTCTCATATTTGAATAAGTTATAAAGTGACATTTCAGTCTAGTATTGCCAACAGCAAATATTGACTGGGCTGTTATCGAAAGGAGTGATTGAAAAAATAAGGTTGCACATAATACGTTTTGTACGCGGGGAAAGTAAAGATAAATTTCAATATTTTGTGTGGTATATCTCCGATTTTAAGTCGTCATAAATCGATGATCTGTTAGACACTTGGATGGCGCATGAACGGGTTCATCCAGTCTTTCCTTCATTTTATTGACTGCCCTGTTATTCACACATTTCAGTGTACCTTTTTTTTAAAATTTTGATTGATCTTGAATAATGGGTGCTAGTCTAGTAATGGGGTCCCTAAAAAAAACCTGATTAGGTTAGTGAGCTCAGGTTTGGCTCAAGTTTATGAAGGCTGGGGGTCAGTGAATACTAATCCTACCGCTCACCTGAGCTAATCTTACCAAACATTTTTGGAGGGACCGCACTTATAGACTAGTACTGAATAATGTTTTTTTTTATTAGTGAGAAAACAATTGTGTATTACTCCTTATGAACAGATAAGATTAAATAGTTATCTGTTTACAAATTAAGAGTACTAAAATTTTTCGATGCAAAAATATTATCCTGGATTCAATATTTCAGAATTGATTAATGGAATAAAACTCATTCAAGAATTAAGGCATACAACAAGTTAAAAATAAGCAGCCATCAGTGTATGAAGACAAGTATTTCACAGTATAACAGACACCATTTTATGTAAGGTTTGTATCTTTATCCACTTAAAAAGTAACTAGTAATGTGTCATGAGCAACTACCTGACCTACATTATCCTAGTAATTAAACAAGAAACATAATGCTACAAAAATCAGAATGACTGGTGCTTCTTTTCTAATGATTACTTTTAGTTCTAATAGTAGCCATGTTGGATAATCTTTATCAGAATCACTTTAGGACATTTTTCTATTGATAGGCAATACGCAAAGCAAGGTATTCATTTTAATGAATGATTAGGTTTTCTAATTCGGAATTCTGATAACATTACTCAACTGATAACAATAGCCGTGATTTATTTATATATTATATACTATTTTATAATATTCCATGCAGTGGTATTTGAATGGAATATACAATGCCGTCTGGTAGTGGTGAAATACCCATCGTAATCATTCTTTCATTTTATGTAACAGTGTAGGTAGGGAAGGTAAGCAAGTGTTAATTAAGATATACCAACCTAGTTATTATTTCATGCTTAATTATAATGAACGTTTTCACTTCCCTTTACGTGAGTTTGATGTGCGCTTTCAACCATTTACATATCGTCTTAAGACCTGACAAATTTTAGTAATCGCACTGATGATTATCAAAAAATCGCAATCCCGGGATTTCAATTTTACTCATGTAATTACCTCATTACTTAATTTTCAGTCAATTATGTTTGCCCATGATTTGCTGTTCTTATACATTACCTGTCATGGAGAACTAACGGTTTGGTATGTTATGTCTGTTTTTTGTGAATGTCTATAATCACCTTAAAATCTTATTTACTGTATAACATGGTGTTAGAAATTAGAAGTGTTGACTAAATTCTCAGTAACTCGCGTAATATATCACTCACCAGCAATAAATTGAATTTTAGAAACAGAAAGGCCTCCAACAATGGAATGGATGAATCAGTCTCCCTTCTTCAACGATCACCTGCCCAACAGTCAATCCTTCCGTCCGAACTTTGGAAGTTCAGGTGCTTGCATGGTTTACATAATACCCGTAATTCTTCTCGGTTCCGTATAACCATATATCCTTTTATTCCTTCTTAGCTGGGAGCATTGCCTTAACTACAAAACAAAAAGCTCTCATCACAGGAGGAATGGGAAACCGATTCGAGAACAAAGAAAAGCCAGTATGTGTATTAGCACATGATATAGTTTGTATTGCATTTTTAGATAGAAATTTTTGTAACAAAATCACATATTTTCTGATTGTTGGTGTTTATAGGTGTCATCGTTAGGCTTCAGTTCATTAGTTATTTGTAATGTAGTTGTGCTTCTGCGTTCACAGAACTGCTACGGTCTGTAATATTTTTGATATACACTGTTGGTTTTGAATGCATTCTGGTTAAATCAGTTTGTATATATATTTATGAGCTGTTTTTTTTAAGTCTCGATATAGAATGTATGTAATTAGTAGGCTGATAGAAACCCTAAACTGGATTCATATATTCACTAATTCTTTTCTCTTAATCTCCAAATTGTATGTATTTTTTAGTAATAATATATCATCAAATAAAGATTTATTTACATTTATTAAAAATTTCATTAAACTATAAAAACGATAAGTCAATATGCACAAAAGAAAGGAGAATTAATGATTTCCCATTTTAGTTTATAGAATGTAATTTAGATATCTGTCTACATTGCTTGATTTTTTTGTTCAGGTTATTAGTCACAGACCACTTACGAGAACAACAAGCTGTGGAGTTTTCAATCCTCCCATACGTCCTTCAGCACTCAATCAACACAGAGCTCTGCAGGTTAATTTTTGTAATTTATCTAAGCATGTATTACTTACATTACTCACATTACTGACTACTGATAGCTACTATGACTATTATGATACATGTATGCAACCATCAGAACAAATATTATATTTTTACAAATCCCTTTATAAAGCGCTCATCGAGCTATGACACTAACCGTCTAAATCAGTCCATGCCCACGCTTGGGTCACGGTCATTAGGACTGTCAAACTCTACGAGTCCCGTTCCGTCCGGCATCACCTCAAGCAACGGTTATAGAAGTCGCGAAACTGGAGTTATAGAAAAGCTCTTGTTATCATACGGGTTCATCCGATGCGCTGACAGAGAAGGACGTCTATTTTTCCACTACAGTCAGTTTCATGGTGAAGCACCTTCCTTACATATCAATGGTGAGATTAGATATAGATGGAAAAATTTTCCACCACTTTGTAGAATCCCCATTCATCATGCTGAATAAATGTATTCAGATGAAGTGGAATTTGATGTTTCCATGGACACAAGAACAGGCAAGCCGGTGGCTGTGCAAGTCGTCAAGTTGAAGAAAGGAACCGTGGTTTTCGAAGTTTATAGCGAAGAGCGAATTCTCGGCGAAGTTGCCAGCCCTGCTGTCCCGCAAGGAGGCCCTCAACCATTCATGGGAACAGGGTCGAACAGTTTCAAACCCGCCGAAAGGGGAGAGATAATACCGGGGGGAAAATATGGCAGTCTGTGCTATGATAGAATGGGGGTAAGGCTCTGATTATGCTGATCACATACATATAAATGTATATCCAGTTATCTGATATCCAAGAATAGATACATATTGGTACTAGATAACAATACATGTCAGTATTTTGAGCTGCATTATTGCATTTCAGGAGGTCTTCTTTCTGCCATACACAGTCAACGACTTAACAAACAAAAGTATTCAGCTGCAGTCAGGCGACAAAGTTTCGTTCTATATTGCCACAGAGAAAAGGTAGAAAGAAGATATTATTTTTAAAGACCATGATCAGTGGAAAAAAATTACTATCAAAGCTCTTTTCACTTACAGAACGGGAATTCTCCGGGCACGCAAAATAACTTTGGTTGAGCGTGCGCCGCCAAAGCGATTCACTGGTATAGTGACTGCTATGAAAGAGTCATTTGGATTTATAGAAAGAGCAGATGTTGTCAAAGAGGTGAATTTTATTATGGTTCAATATCATGTAAAGTATGATAGATGATTTGATTTTAATATCTTCAGCATCAGAAAGTGTTAGGTAAACCTTAAAACACTAATAATACCCTGGAACCAATTTTATGACCACAAGTCTTCTTCCTTAGATGACCACCATATTTGTCCTACTTGTTCTTTATAGTGATGTTATATTAATGACCGATATTGGTCATCTAAAGCTGACAATTATGGTATGTGTTCAGCAGTACATACTTTAAGGCAAATGAGTTGCTCAAACTTCAAGAGTTACTTATATGTACTTGAAATTCACATAAAATTAGACTATCTGTTACCTGTGTACAGTTAATGCATTCCATGCTATCTCTTTAGATATTTTTCCACTACAGCGAGGTCAGCAACAACGTCCCTGATCTGCATATTGGTGATCACGCCGAGTTTAGTATCCAAGAAAGAAATGTAAGCTCATCCTTACGTTAAATTTGTCCTTGTTTGATATGAATTCTTTGTCTATCATCTCACTTGAAGGGCAAAGAAGTCGCTACAGACGTAAGTCTCCTTCCTCGTGGTTCTGTTCAGCTCGAGGAGATTTCGAATGATATCTTCATCGGAACTGTAGAAAAACCGCTTCCTCCTAAAGCACCGAATAAATTGCAGCAAACTATCGTAAGCTATGACTGTCAGAAATATAATTTTTTACAAACATAATTCATTGGGGTTAATAAACTGGACGAATCCTATGCTTTAGACTAGCAACAATGCAGGTGGAGATGCCTCCACTCTCAATATCAGCAACAAATCAACAAATGGAAACGGCTCACCTCAGACAAGCCAGCAACCATGTCTAACACTCGCCGGTATCATACAGTACACCACACCTCTCGGCGAATCAAGGAAAATACGTTTCGGAGAGAAGGACAGAGCTGCTAATTGCTTGTACACATTACGTCAAGGCGATAAGGTAATGCTTGCTTTAATAACTTTACCATCCAGCTTTTATTGTAATAACATAAGTAATACTTTGATTTTTTAAGTAATGTATCATATGATTTGTCTGTATATGAATACTATCGTTTGTTATTCAATTGAGTCATTTTTTCTTTGCAGGTCTCTTTCCTCACTGTGTCTGACAAACGAAATGGCCAGCAAAGAGCAGCTGGCGTTAATCTCCTGCTCAACGAAACTATTGATAGCAATGGGGAAAAAAGAGAACGGGTATTTAACTTTCGTATACTTAATTTGTTTATTCATATTTGATAATTCTTTTATTCAAATCCTTTGTTTGATGTTGCCATCTACCAGGGCATCGTAGCCGCAGTAAAAGAAGGATTCGGCTTCATCAAATGCCTGGAACGAGACTCCCGCCTTTTCTTTCACTGCTGCGAGCTGCTCGATCCCAATCATAATGTCAGAATGTCCGATGAGGTGGAGTTCACTGTTCTGAATGACCCGGTGGCTGAAAAACACAGGTATTTCATCCGTGAAACAGTCCTATGAGTTTAGAATTAACTTATTTCAACCATTTGAGCCCTGTTTATAATACCGTAATGTAAATCATATTTAATAAGCATGATAGGTTTTTCGGGTTTATTTCAAGTACTTTATACTTGACAGGCTGCATGCAACAAGAATTTCTATACTACCTAAAGGAACTGTGATATTTCATACTGTCTCAGAAGAAACTTACCATGGAATTGTTGAACTGTTACCTGGATCAGCAGCTGGTGCAAAGTAAATAAAAATATACACATTTCAATCTTATTGTTTAAAGCTTTACTTGTAAATAAATGTATGTCATATCAACAGCATCCAGTCTCTTGAAATCTCCTTACGAGTAATATTTCATTTAGCCCTGAATGCCTGATAAGTCCAGCCCTTGGTCCAAATCCTGGATTAATAAGTTACGAAGCTGATCAGGAAAATCACCAGATTCCATTCACAATGAAAGAATTCATTGAGTGGACGGACGCTTCAGTACTCTCTAATGGTAGTGAGGTATGTACCAATATTAGGAAGCTGAGATATGTAACGAAAACTAATATGGTATAGTTCTTTGTTTTTGAACTCACTCTTCTTGTTTTGTGATAGGTTGAGTTTCGAATTTGCACAGTCAAGCGTACAAATGCTAAAAATGCACTTGACATCAAGTTGACAAAACCAGCTGTGTCTACCAGTGACATGATCAGGACCATTGTCAGCGGACTCTCTACTTTACCAGTCACTGATGATGCGTTTACCACTGCAGTCAATCACACAACTCCTAGAACCCCGATAATAACACCTCCGATGAAAATGGTTCCACTCATTGAAGATGGTAAATACCTGTGTATGATTTTGTCTTTCGAAAAATGTGCAAAACTTTAATTATGTGAAGAAAGTAAGTTATTTAAATTTTTCTGTTCTATCAGCCGCTGTTCCCAGACACAGACGTGGTGATGTTATTGGTAGCAAGGAGAGTTTATCACTTCTTATCGATATTATTTCTTTGCAATTATTTTAACAGTGACTGTATCTGCCGAAGCATTCAAACTGGATCCCGTGCCCGAGAAAAAATCACTATTTGCCTCCAGTCCAAAATTGTCCCAAAGCAGACCCACGGTACCCGTACTCACGTCTATCCGACCGTGCAATGGATCAAATGGACTGTCGAGTAAACTGGACATGACACTTTCCCCAAGATCGAAAGTATTGAATATTCTTTTGAATTCTTGTTACGTAGTATCACTTTGATATCGATTTCACGCATACTTGAAGGACTTGTCATCCGAAGTCAAGGAAGAGAAAATGCTTGGCTGGATCAGCACACTGAAGGAAACTTTCGGCTTCATCGAAACTTCAGACCACATGTCCGAAATATTTTTCCACTTCAGCGAGCTGCTGGATTCACCCGAAAAGTATAATGTCAATACTCCAGTTGTCTACATAAAAGGCATCAAAGGTATGTGGATGACTAGTTGTTTCCTTCATTTTTTTATACTGATCAATGCTTTTTGTCAGATGAAAAACCTTGTGCTTTGCAAGTGACCATTGCTAACGAAAAGGAGCTCCCGTTCGAAGAAGATATTGATCCTACCATCTACGAAGGCAAGTCAATGCTCAATGAATCTTGTATAGCAATTGTCCTAAGCTTTAGGAGGACCTGAATTTTTAGACAGTATTATAAACCATAACAAGCAATATCCATGATTGCAGTTTAATTTAGATCTGCTGAATTTTTTATCAGGTATTGTAGTAAAAGCATTGAAATCTGCAAACCAGACTCAAGGCATGTACCATGGTACAATAGAGTACAAAGGAAGCCATCTTGGTATGTTGATATCTGTCAAACATTTATTTCCAGTATTCGTTTTCTATATATTCTTATATTTTTTTTATTGGACTCTAACCTACAACCAATTTGATTTCTCCGGAAGTTTTTCTGTAGGAAAGTGTTTTTACATAAGTTTGTGATAGTAAGTGCAGTGATTTGTAATTAATATTGTTTTCCGCATATACAGACACAGAAGCAAAGCAAATCCTTTATAGTCCAATAAGCTTGAATGACAGACGTGACCTTGTGCAATCGAGTGATAAGGTTACCTTCCAGGTATAAAACCCTACATTTTTGTGTTCTATTTAGTATCAAAACAGTAAATCGACTATTTTTTTTGTATAAATAAAAAATGGTGCATCCTAAGTCTTCTTATGTACTAATTAAAGTCGATTTTCTTAGTAATGATAGCACTTAAATCCTGATGATTTCTGAATAAAATTCTGCTGTGATTTTCATCCTTAGGCTATGTAAAAAAATTAAAAGGAATTATCAGACAAATGGTTGCTAATTTCAAGTAGCCGAATCCACTGAGTACCAGTAGTTACCAATTTAAAAGGCAATTAAGTAGGTAGACTATTACTTGTATAGGCAATTCAAGGTGAGAAATAAATTTTATTGCAGATATATATATTTAATTGCAATTTATTTGCAGATTTGCCACGACTCTGTTAACAACACCAGCCGAGCCATTAATGTTACCGTGAAACGTGATATTATACAAGCAACAATTGAAAGCATTAAAGGAGAGGTAATGCTTTTTTCATTGATACTTCCAAATTAGGCTACATCTTTTAACTGTGCTTGTGAAATATTCTGCTCGCTGCCCAAGATTTTGGAACACATCTTCTTTGTCATTATTTGAAGTAAAGCAAAAAAAATCCTCGAGGTGTAAAAATCAAAATATACTTTTCATAAGTTTCTTCATTAATTACATTGCTCTAGTGACCAGATTTAACCATTTACTTAAATTAACTGTATATCTACTGAACACTCAAAATATATTGTCATATATTGTCCCAGTAATCACACTAATCACAGTACCCTGTGAGCAAGCTTTAGGACTTGAGATACTATGTTCAAACCTTTTTTTAAATCCTTGGTAATAAAGTTTAGCGAGTCGATCGACCTTTTTTGCTTACTTACCTGTTGGTTTGAGATCTCTATCGCTACTGTTCTCACCACTAAGTAAACAGATGTAACTTAAAAATTGACCTCTTTGCAGTACGGTTTTATCAACTACGAAGTCAAGAATGCCGATGCCAGCTCAACCGGGAAACTGTTTTTCCACATGTCAGAGGTGAGAGAAGGGGCAGATGAAATGACCACTGGCACTCTGGTAGAATTCTCAGTCATCTTCAATCAGAGAACAGGTACAATAGCTTGTTTAAAAAATTGCTCTTCAATTTCTTAAATACAAAATTTCTCAAATCTCTGTAGGTAAGCACTCAGCATCGAATATACGTTGCCTCGAATCAAAGCGACAGAGGCCAATGCGGTTACGCGTCCGCAGTGCCTGTATTGATCAAAGTGGCCCGGTAGTCACAGTCATTCGTCAACCGAGAGGTCCTAGTGATGACAAGGTGACTGATCCCAAAAATAAATTCAAGCCCAGACTAGCTACTGATATATTTGTAATAGTCAGTCTGTCTTAACTAATCTGAAGCTTATGTCATCTTCTTTTATCTTACAGGGATTTACTCTGCAACGACATTCCAGCAACAATGATAGCTCTGAACCTGATAGCATGAAAGCTGAAAGCAGCAACTGAAGAGTTGAAAGGTGCAAACTTTGATTTCATCCGTCCATTGGAACATGGCAATATCGTATCCATTTGTTAGCTTGTTTGTTTTTTATTTGCCAAAGGAAAGTAAGTCACATACCTCTGTGTGTCACTGAGCTTCAGCTCCCTTTAACATTGCACAGCTGTAGCCTACCGTCACTCTGCGTTTTTTATAGTTTCTAGTTTCCATTAAATCATTATTTTTTGCTGTTGCTGTTGCTGCTGCGGTTATATTCTCTGTAAGCTTATTTCTACTATGTCCGTTATTATTGTTACCTAAGTTGCACCATTTCGACTCTATATAGATGATATCAGATGGCTTGTGGAGGATATTATCATTGCTGTTCTCCTATATCTGTTAACTGAAGGTTGTACCTTTTGCAATGGGCTTATTGTTGTTCCATTGATGCTCTACTTTACGCTTGGTCATAGGCAAACCTACAATGGTCTGTTGTATTTGAGCTGCATAGGTATCGTTTGGTTGTGATGTTCTCATGTGACTCCGTTTTTCACTCTGTAAATAGGTGTGTTCTGCGCAATTCTGTTTGGTGACCATTGTGGTTCGTTATCTGTGATGCGTTTCATTCATTCTGTCATGCAATAGTGACGACATGCAGTTATTTTCCCTTGTTTAGAACAGAATTGTATTTCCTTCTTATCTGATTTCATGTAGCATTTTTGCTGAGGTTCCTCCTGTGAACCAGATTTGGTGTAAGTGGCCGATTTTTCCTGCATGACAGTATTTTCTGTATCATTTTATATATGTTTTGACCCCTACGTAGAGAGGAACGCCTGCACAGAACTTACTTTGTGTCAGACTAAAAAAAATGGAAAAAATCCTAATTTCTCTTGCATGACTTATTTCTTCATTAATGCATTCAGGCTTATTTTTTTAACTACTACGACTAGTGTGAACCCACTCTAATGCATTACTGGGATGAGTTTTGTATTAAATTTATTTACCAACTCAGCAAGGACACATTTTTTTCAAATCTCTTTTTATATCCACGTGTGTTTCTGCCAAAGCATATTCCTCGTTTTTTTTCACTGTTTCATCCCATTCTACTAGCGCTGGAAGCTGTGATACGATTTTTTCAAGCCAACGCCGTTCAATTGAATTCTCCTGCAATTGAACTATGACCTGTAATTACTTGCCATCCACTTCATGCTTTATCTTATCTATTTGTAAGGTGCTCGGGCATTGAAGCAAACTGGGCAATAGCCAGCCATGCTAAGTTGAATGCAGAATTTCCAGTACTGTTTAATTTCTCTCAGAAATGTATTTATTGCAGTTTGTTATGCAGTCTAGAGAGCAACGGACTTTAAATTCAGTGCCCTGATGAAAATACGTATATATACGTATACATATTGGATAAAAAGCTTTGGTATCAGGTCAATCTTCTGATGTTAATATCAGCCACATGCATTACATTGAATGTGTTCCCTTTATTACTGCTGGCACCTTGTTACGTTATTGTTCTATGTTAATTTGGTGAGAATACTATCCTTTGGTTTTGCAATACAATTAGTTCCAAACCATTTATTTTGCTGGTCATAGAGGTTCTGTATTGTAATGCAAATAGAAAAGGTAGTTATACCCAGAAAGCGATATCATTATGTCTGTGAAAGGTATTATTAGTGTAAACTTAGCACATTTCCAGACCAAACAGTGCAACCAAGACAAGTAAAGCGTTGTTGGCTAAAAGTGTACACTAATGAAAGTCTTCCCAAACTGGGGTCGAGCTGAGTTTTAGGGGTCGCAAAGAGTACATCAATTTCGAGTTTCGAAATAAAATAAAATGGGGTTAACCTAAATCAATCGACCCCATTTTTTCAGGGAATGTTAGTTTATGTATTACGTCTCATATATGCTAATTTTAGCGTGATTGGAATAGAAATTCATTTATAAGCGTTGATTGTACTTTGCCATCTAGCGGCTGGGAGTTTTTACCTCAATGGTTATAAATGATCTAACAGTGACACCTGGCGGTTGGAAATTTTACTTACTGTTTTTTATGAAGTAAAATCTTCCAACCGCTAGATGGCAAAGTATAATCCAAGCTTATGAATGAACTTAGCGGCTCACGTGACCCAGGTAAGAATTCAGTAGTGTTAATCTGAATAAATGTTTGTTTGTTGTTTGTTTTTGAGTACTAGAAGTTATGAATTATCAGTTCCAATAAAATATCTAAAATGTATATTTTGAACTGTTTATCACTGTCAAACATGAAGGGTCGCTGAGAAGTTTAATACTGTAGATTGAAAGGGGTCGCTGTCTGGCATTGTCCACTTAGATTGCTCACGTCTCATTGATTCTTGCACGCTTCGTGAATATGCGGTTTGATACAGAACTGAGTCATCCACCATTTTATTTCCTGTATGAAATCAACAGAGTACGAAAGTACAATATACGCTGTTTGTATTAGATATGGCTTAGGACGGAAATCAGTTTTGTAGGATCTGTAGTATGAATAACGATTAAGAATTTTTTATACCTAAGTGACGATATCAGAGCACGCAGCATGCAGTTTGTTTGTGATATGCTGTCTATCAGTCTCTATTTCATTGTTTTCATCAGCGGAATTACCTGATCAAAGGCGTATTCCCGTTCACTTTTACTACTGTTAAAAATATCGTATCAAAGTGCAGAGTACTACAGCCTAACTGATTATATTTACTTTTGTAGGTAAAATATGGTGTAGCCGATAATAGTACTGTACACCGTCGTTTAAACATCCTAACGTCCTGCAGTATAATAGGAGAAATTTAAACAAATAATGGCTAGTGTTCCAAGTGTGAATGCATATGTGGCATCTCATTCCTATGCAAAGACATACAAAATATCTGAAGAACAAACTTTTTCAGGAAAAGGTATGAATTTGTGGAGTCACCCAAACCTGGTTGTAAAGAATGGTTGATGATTTTGTGATATTCTGTGAAAAGTTTTTCAGTACTAAGATTTTATATTTTGTGCATGTGCAGCTGGAGTTGATTTTCATCATTTTTAATGCCCCTTAATAATTTAATTTTTCAAAGGTTAGGGCATACCTATATTTTGTTTTAATTTTAATATAACTATGCCGTCAGCCTTTGATCATTTGAAATAATTAAGGATTGCATTATCAGAAACACCGGAACCTTGTGAAAAAGCGACAGAGAGCAGAACTCCAAGTCCATCTTATTTTTCCTTCTCACCGAGTAGTCCCGATACAGAAAACAGGTATTAAATTAAAGAAAAAAAGGATAAGCTTTCAAATTGAATAATATTGTATTTTACAGAAATGGAGCAAAGACAAGGTTTTTTCCAAGATTTTTTTCCTTTTATATGAAGAGTGCTTCAGATAAATGATTTGCCTTTATAATTTACGTAATCACACCATAGTTGTTTTTTCTCTTATGACTGTTATGACTTGATACTGGTTCAGTTAAATTACTACACATATTTTCCTCAACCCACTTTTCTCTAACTATTCTTGAGAAATCCAGTCCAAGTCTGAAGTGTTTGCAGTCTGTTCAACTAAATAACTGATGAGGAAAAACATTTGGATTGAAAATTTGACTGCTTGTTTTATTGTGTTACTTTTGTTTACTACTTTCTGATGCTGTTTTGTTTATATTAATCTCAAGTTTAATTAGCAATGCTTTAATGGCGAAAGAACGTGTGAATATCTGCTATAAATATTCAAAATATACAGTATTCTTAGATACTTTTTATTTCCTGAAGACTTCAGCAGTTATGTTTGAAATTCTTTAAAACAGTATTCGAGTTGCCAATAACAGAAGGAAATATACATTGTTGATAATAGTTCAATGACAACAACATACTTCACTGCTGCCGACCGTGAAGTTAGCTGGCTCTTGTCCTACTTTAATCCGACAGTATCGAGTAAAGCTGGTATCTGATATCAACACCAGCACTCTTAATTTCCCATGTAAACATTCCTGACCAAAGCCTTAATCCAAGTGTTCTTCCATGATGCATTTATAGGAGTGATTTGTTACCTTTCCCCAGTCTCAAACACTGCGAGGATTTATATAGATTGACCTAGTGCGTAAATAGGTTAGCAATAGAATATCGTGGCTATACTAGCTACCGAAGGGTTAATGAACAAACGGTGTTTTTATCATATAAAGAAAAGTGTAATCTGTAATGTAGAGATAAAACTTAAGCGTGTTATGTTTATTTCTTTGTTTAAACACTCAGCAAAGCAAGCAACGATAATGTGTAATTTAAAGCGATAATACGTAAGCGCGTTATGTTCATTTCTTTGTTAGCAAAGCAAATTTATTCGAGGAAGTCGATCATCTCTGCGATATCACCTCCCGTCACGCTCTGTATGTGTCCACTTGCACAATCGTTTGCAACACGAATCAATATTAAGCTCAGACCATCGACCATGAAACTTCCTTGCGATATTCTTGACGTTAAGTCGCCCAATGACGATAAATGGGATGGTATTCTCGTCGTTACGAATGACTTGGGTAATTTGACCGGACCGTTAGAGTTCCTAAAGAAACCTCTAGACGAGTTGAAAATCTACGATGCCGCAGTTGGGAAAGAGATTTCGGTTGCTTCCTTGCCTGGAAAAATCAAGAGGGTTATATTTTCACCAACAGGGCCGTTGAATCGCGATTATGACGACGTTCGACGTTTCTCTAACGCCGCCGAGAAAGGAATTGGAAGGGCAATACTAGCAGGATGTAAATCCCTTCTGCTGGTGACACCTAAAGATGAGTCATATTTTCATGGCAAACTCGTCTCGGCATTGGGAGCGCTGCAAGCTCTTTACGTACCTTTAGAAATACGGGAAGACTCTCCCGAGAACGCGCAGAAACTGGAGAAGATTGGATTGTGGAATGGTCATGAAAACGGTGACTTGGTGAAGAAACTTAGGGCCCTTGAGGCGGGTAGACTGGTTGCCAGAGACATTGGTGGCTCAGACCCAGAGAGAATGGCCCCTCCACGGGTTGCAGATTATGTTCAACAAGTGTTCAAAGATACCTGCGTGTCTGTTTCCGTTGTTTCAGATGTAGGTTACATCGAGAAAAACTACCCTTGTTTAGGGGCAGTGAATCGATGCGCCAAGGTAATACCCAGGCACAATGCAAGGGTGATCAAGTTGGAATATATAGGAGAGGGCCCTATCACGGATACCATTTTCCTGGTTGGCAAAGGCGTCACTTATGACACTGGTGGTGCTGACATAAAAGCTGGTGGGGTGATGGCAGGTATGCATCGAGACAAATGTGGATCAGCGGCGGTTGCTGGGTTTTTCCAAACTTTGGCTGTTGTTAAACCGAAGCACCTCAAGGTGCTTGGTACCATGTCCATGGTTCGTAACAGTGTTGGGGCAAACTGCTATGTTTCTGATGAAATAGTAACTTCACGTGCCGGTGTCAGAGTTCGTGTCGGAAACACTGATGCTGAGGGTCGAATGGCAATGGTGGATTGTCTTTGCGAAGCCAAAGAGCTGGCTCAAAAAGAAGTGAATCCTCATCTGTATACGATTGCTACCCTGACCGGCCACGCCATCATCGCTATGGGACCAAATTACTTCTGTGCAATGGACAATGGGCCAGCAAGGCAGATAAAGAATGTTCAAAAAATTCAGGAGGGTGGCGATATAATGGGTGATCCTTGTGAAATCTCCATGATAAGAGCAGAGGATTATGAATTTCACAAAGGAAAATCAGAATACGAAGATGTTTTGCAGTGTAACAATTGTCCGTCCACTCGTACGCCGCGAGGCCATCAGTCCCCAAGTGCTTTTATGATTATGACATCAGGGTTGGATAAGGTGAAGCATAGGGACTAGCATATGTTAATATATTTTTATTATAAAGTGTTTGAATAAACTCCAAACATTTTCATCTAATAATGAAAACTTGTTATCTGGATATCACTGAAATTTTGTATGTTCCAAATATGTGATATATTGTTTTACTTACAGCACGGCATAGACTCTGATAAGCCTATAAAGTACACCCATCTGGATGTTGCAGGATCGAGTGGTCCGTTCCCTGGTGTTCCAACAGGATCTCCTCTACTAGCACTGGCTGCACGCTACATCAGGCCACCACAATAATGTTGTGAATTATGTGAATAAGCAAGGTTCAAATTCTCAATTCTCAAATTGGTAATTAGATTGCATTTGTGATCTTAACTCGCGTTGAATAATGAAGATACTATGAACCAACAAATTGGTTGTCTTTTTATCATAGGTTAATTGATTTTCCAGTCTCGTTGTATTGAGGTAGGCTTATCAAGTACCTGGCATCTCTTCAATATTATATCACTCTATCCAATCACCCTTATTACATAATTCAGCAAAACTAAAATTTATACTATGAATCCAAATGTGTATTGAGCTTTGACTATTTAACTGAAATATACGGATCAATCGATAGATATTCATGAGACCTAGACATCACAGGTTTATTCTTATTATCAGTATATCGCATGTCATCTTGAGTATTTCATTCATATTCAAGATACTGTTTATGATAAAAAAGCAAATAAGCTTCAGACTGTAGAACATCTTGAATGCTGGCTTTCATTATCACTGAATCGTTGCATCGAAACCACTGATCCTGGTGTTGCCGTACAAATACAGAGTAATGCCCGCTCTGCAGGGAACCCAAATGATTGATAACCGCAAATAAGGAATACCTATCATATTTTCAATGAAGTTATTATCAAGTACACTATGGGATGGATTACATAAACCAAGCCATACTTATTATTTTTTGAAATGTGCAAATCATCATTCACAATCCGATCTCCCTTTCCGTTGGCACTTCGCTGCGATGCCATGAACGGACTCAAGTCTAGCTCCATTGGGAAAGAAATATAGGTCGGTATTTTTCGACGTGTCTGAGAAAAGTAACTCTTAAGTCAAATGGTTCACAAATTTTTCTCTAGTTTAAATATATCCTATAGCACAGCGCCCTTTACCATATTGGAATGTTCAAATCGCTTCAAATGAAAGCAGCAAACTATTGGGAGTTTATTCAAAGTCAGTTGCTTCGTCGATTCTTGATAACTATGGCAGCGATTACACTTGATTTTGGCACCACTACCGAGATGTTCAGGTCTCGTAAATCTGCAAGCAATTCAACTACAATTAATTCTGGAATTTAATCCACATTAAATCGGATAATACCTGATGAGGCAATCTTTCAAAGACATTGGGCGGTTGTCAGATCTGATATGAGGGTTCGCTGATCCAATTTGGCTATCCGCATTTGGTAATGGCTGGTGTGGAGGGGAGGTACAGTGCCATGGACTTGAGGTAGAGCCTGAAATTGTATTCAAGTGGGACTTTGAACTGAATACATTGACCAGTGGCATAACTACCTGTTTAAAAGCATATGTGATCTCAGGTATAATATGGAATACTTGCTGAGATATTAGATTACTAATCAACATATGAAATGAGCAAAAACATAGCATGAAAGGCCATCAATAACATTATGAACACAATGAGCAGCTTACCAGGTAAATCTAAAGATATATCCCAAAAAGGGTCAATGGTTGTAGAAACACCTTGACAAACTTGGCATTCTACATCAGACTGCCATCCACCAGTAAAAATTTGATCAATTATGCAGCGACACGGTTGATTTCTTGAACCTCCACTCAACTTCTTGCTAGGTACAGGACCACTATTGTTGTTATTTGTTTCATTGCTATATGATTTTAATTGCAACCAATTACATTTACTATATAAGCAGTCTATTGTGAAAAGCAGATCCTACAATGACCTCGCACTTAAATGCCGATGTAAAAGATCGAGTGCAGCTATGAGGAATTCATGTGCATCCTGTTGTTCATAGCCGGCAAGGTGTCTGGCATTGGTCCAAACTAAATGCAGCAAACGATATGGTATATATGCTGTCCTTTTAGCAGCATAGAATTCCTACAAAATAACAATATTCCATTACAGTAAGAACATCACTTCATGAATGCAAGAACAAACCTGAAATAACCGCATCATTTCGCACACGAGACAACGATCCTTGTCACAAACATGCTTCTCGGCCAGGAAGTAATCTCTTAGCATTGGTGTATGAACGAAAGCCTTACAATAGAATTGGCATGAAAATATAAGAGGATTCAATTGCAGTCAACAGTAAAAATGTATAACATACTTGTAAGATGCAATTCATGAAACAAGTGTTTCCAAGATTGACAAGTCCCCGTAGTCCGATATAACTGTTGGGAGATATCTTTCGCCTTTTTGGATTCAAACGAAGATATTCCAAGTCGGTTTCAGATGGCTCCCAAAATGGCCACATGCTCACATGGCTTTCGCTCCAGCCCATAAATCTGCACATATTCCGCCATTCACTCTGCCAGACAAATAAGGCTGATTGCTAATACCTATATGGTACATTTTAATCTCATTTCAACTTATCATGATGCCATAGACACCATACATGCTTCTAAAACAGAGGTAAGATTAACACTTACCTTTGCTATACTATCGAGGTCTCGATCGTAAATATAATCAGCACAGTTGCAGCAGTATGTTTGGCCGTAGGTCAAGTCCATCGCTAAAAAATGATTTTTTTCTTTTGCGTGTGCATGGATGTGGTTCCTATAAGATTTAAAATTGTGACGGACTTCAATAGACAATTACTTAAAAAAAAATAGGTATAAAATTTTGATTATTGTAATATACTTTTCAAAGCAGCCAAAGTAAATGCAATGCAAGCATGCATGGAGTCTTCCTTTGTATGTTTTACACACTTGACAAATACAGGATTTGGCACGGACCTATAGAAAGGAAGTCACATGAATACCTTTCTAACTCTTCCGTCTATAGCTCAGAACAATCCTCAAATGATTCTGTAGTACAATAAAGATTGGTACGGCAGATATTACCTGTCTTGCTTCATTCGTACTGCAATTGACGAGCCATTTCTGCGTGATCTGAAATGGTTTTAATCCAAAAGAACTCTTGAACGACGCAAGATGTTCGCAGCTGATTATTGGTGCCATGCATGAATAAAACTAAAACTACGGGTAATTTATATTTGAAAACAATGCATACAAGTCAGTAACAATGTGAAATCTGAGTAACCATTATCTAAATAATCATAGAAGTCCTAGAATGAATATAATAATTCTTCAATGTATCAACTCAGTATTTAGAAAAAGTTCCAGTGTTTGTTGACGTAATGAAGTTGCTTTTCAGGCAATGTAGAAAATCAAAAGACTACTCTATTTTATTCATGTCACTTGTATTATTTTTCTACAATTATAGGTAAGAGAATAGACTACATCGTAAATTCATTCTTATTTCATGCAAGATTATTTACTCTATTTTACAACACCGTGAATCTATTCAAAAATGATTAGAAGCAAAAATAAGTGTACACTATCCAAAATTAAAAAGAAATTCACTTGAAATATCAATTAACTAGACATGTAAAATCTATATACGAGTGCCACTGCCAACGCTACAATGACAGGAATGGCCCAGTTGCTAATGGAACTCGTCTGGTTGTTTTCATTATCGTCGTATCGAGTAACAAACTGAGTGGCTTCTCCGCCTCCTGTTCGGTCGTCTTCATGCAGCTCTCCTATTATATATTCTTGGGAAAGGTTGCGGGCATCAGATGAGTGGCCGACATCTTCAAAAGATTCTGTTGCATCTTTTCCTGCTTGCTCGAGTAAGACTTCTTCACCGCCAGGATGATCATCCAAAAATTTTGTTACATCATAGATCTTATTGTGAATAATGATCCACGCTTTTTTTATGTTGTTGTGCTCCTTCACTTCTTCCATGCGATAGACCCGCAACTCCTTTTTTTGTTCTGATTCAGGCATTTTTTACCAAAAGATTAGTACTTTTATGATAATGAAGAGCTTTGAATAAAAAAATTTGATTTATTGGTAATTTTTGTTCCACAAAAACAGAAACTAAAGAACTCAGAGTCAGCCGACCAGTGCCCGTATATTCAAAGATCCTAGGTCTACTTTCACATGTACATATGGTCTACATTGAAACAGGAGAAGGTAGGAAAAGAAAAATGTATTCAACTGAAGTAAAGGAGTGCGAGTGTTTACTTTTCTATATATTCATAGAGTATCAGTATACCTCTCTCGCAGTATTTTCGGAATGCCTGATATTGTACCTAACATAAAAATACTGCAAAACTTAACGAAGTTTAAAACACACGTGTAGAGCATCAGAGATGAATAATGTCTACTTTTAGGATTTAAGAATGCCTATCAAATGTTCTTTTTTCAGTGCTATGGCGTCCTGTGAATGTCCGATATCTTCAAAATCGTTCGTCGCATTGCTTCCCGCAACATCCATGAGAATATCATCACCTCCAGGATGCTGCTTCAAGAACTTGGTTACGTCATACACTTTACTGTGTATTACAATCCAAGCACTGTTCGAACTATTATGTTTTCTCACTTCATCCAACGTATAAGAGGGAAGAGGTTCCGGTGTTTTCCCAGGCATGGCTGGATTTAGGTTTACGAAATGTGTATTGATATATAACGGCTGGCTACGTTTGACATATTATGTCTTAATAATTTCTTTTAGGTTATTTCGCAATATCTAGACTAGAGCAAACGGCGTATTGTCAAGTCATACTCACTTTCACCGCAGCGGGTGAGGTTTCTCATCACAAAGACACACAAGCAAATGCCGCGTCATCGCGCAAGTAAATTTGTTTTATGTCATTTTAGATTTATACGAATGTTAGTATACGGTTCACGTGATTAAAATTAAAAAAAAAGAATAAAAAAACTTTTATAAAATTACCATGAAGTATATTTACATCTTTAGTTATATTAACATTCTGAAATATTCGAAATGAATAATCACGAACGGGAGGAGTTTGAAGTGGTGGAAACTATGATTTGTTTCTGCTTTCCATAAGTGTGATCATTTGTGAATTAACAGCAACTGAAATCAAGTTACACAGATATATCCACGATCGTATAATAAAATCATGAAAATCAAAGAAACGAGAAGTTTACTGATTCAATATCCGGATCCACAATTAGAAAAAATAGAGAAACGTGCGTTTATGGTTCGATGCTAATAGAGGAGGATACACCCTTCATCTAAATTCAGTGAACCATGACGAAAATAAGATTGTTTGTCGAAATCAAGTCAACAACCAGCACATTCTTCTGTAATTGAACTAATGAAAAATCCCTGAAAACGATTTCTGTTTCGTTATCAGCTGGTTCCCCCGTTGCAAACATGTCGAATCCCTTGAATATGTCTTTTCCCAAGCAGCAAAAAACAGCTATTGATCCCGAGAAACTTTTCACAAAGTTAGAGAGGATCGGGAAAGGATCGTTCGGGGAAGTTTACAAAGGTATAAATAACAAGTCCCAGGAAGTGGTTGCCATAAAAATTATCGACCTAGAAGAAGCTGAGGATGAGATAGAGGACATTCAGCAAGAAATTACGGTTTTAAGTCAGTGCGACAGTCCCTATGTTACGAAATATCATGGATCTTACCTGAAGGGGACTAAGCTCTGGATCATCATGGAATATTTAGGTGGTGGATCTGCACTGGACCTTATGAAGTCAGGAGATATCGAAGAGCATTATATTGCTACAGTGCTAAGGGAAATATTGAAAGGACTTGACTACCTCCACAGTGAACGGAAGCTTCACAGGGATGTCAAGGCCGCAAACGTCCTTCTCGCTGAAAATGGTGATGTTAAGCTTGCTGATTTTGGAGTTGCAGGACAACTTACAGACACACAGATAAAGCGAAACACATTCGTGGGAACGCCTTTCTGGATGGCCCCAGAGGTAATTAAACAGTCGGCATATGATTTTAAAGCAGACATATGGTCTTTAGGGATCACCGCTATTGAGCTAGCTAAAGGAGAACCCCCGAATGCTGACCTTCACCCAATGAGGGTCCTCTTCCTGATCCCAAAAAATAATCCGCCGACACTCGAAGGAAGTTTCACCAAAGATTTTAAAATGTTCGTCGAAGCGTGCTTGAATAAGGAGCCGAGGTTCAGGCCAAATGCCAAAGAGCTGCTGAAGCACAGGTTCTTGAGGCAGGCAAAAAAGACGTCATATTTAACAGAGCTCATAGAGAGGCACAGGGCCTGGAAAGCCCACCACAACGATTCCGATAGTTCTGGGGATTCAGACAATGAAAATGGAGATGGGGATGATGATTCAGGAGTCGAATGGAAGTTTCCCGGCGAAACCATCAGAGTCTCTGGGCAGAACGTTTTGGAAAATGGAATCAAGAAACATGCTGTGAATTCTCACTCTCTTTCAGAACTCCTCACACCGGTCCTGAAACAACTGGAGGAAAACAAGTTTCAAGACAGTAACAATAGGTCAGCTGTCGAAGATATCAGGTCTATGCTCGAGCAGGCGGAGAATAACTGCCCTGGATTGAATGACAAACTTGTTGAAAGCTTAGTCAGTAGATTTCGGAAGTATAACATGAGACACCCGGTGTCTTCTCAGTGATCTTGTTTATCCTGAATTCTTGCAAAACGTACAATACTCTTCCTGATAAAAACAATACTGTTGAACTGACAGGACTATGCATTGTTGCATCTATTGTTAGCAGATGACATTTCGTTTAGTGCATGATGGCAGTGTACTAAATTGATATCTTTTACAGTATAAATGCATTCTAAATTTACTAAAACTGTTGACATCAGTAAAATTGGGAATACATATTTTAGACCAGCGTATTTTGGTGTGCAATACACACTCCTTTTTGTGTGAAACGTTTATTTTGGTGTAGGGAATTTTAATTTCCTTATATTCGAAGAAATAGTGTACAATGTAATACAACACATATATGTGTAATGTGCAATAATGTGCCATTAGCTGGACCTCCATTATACCTTATATTTTGTTGGATAAGATGACCTCCAGATAGAACGAGGCCCAAAGCTATCCTGTTATGATTCTTATTTTTACACAGAACGAAAACTCTAGGTGGGTCATAGAACCAATATATTGGTATTTTTCTTAGAATTTTAAGGTCACTGTCAGACCACCCCCTAGTTGTTGTGGAATTTTTTATCGTTAATTCAAGTGTCGCCTTATCCGCCGAAATGCATAGTATGTGTCCCGGGATGTTGATCTGATACACGATGGTGATTGCTATATATCATGTTTTTCATACTATCGACCTCTCCATGAGTTGTGATTTTATTACTGTTTTGTACATAGCCTGATAGTATATATCCGGCCAGAGTTCTACTCTTGAGATCTTTTATTCTACAGTGAAGTCTTTCGTCTTTCAATTCTGTTTCTGAAGTTTATTGGCTATAACTTATTGTTAGTGTTTGGCCTGGTTGTTCAAGGTGCTTGGTATATGACTGGCCAGTCATTTGTGTAGGTATATATCATGACCAATATCAGGATTGCTGGGACAAAATCTTTGATCTATCCCCTGGAATTTAACTGGATAATGGTTCGTTGATTCCTTTTCATTCCATTAGTGTTTTCTAATTTTCTGCCGGTTGGACAAACGTGAATATTTTCAACTTGGTATATGGTCTGGTAGAGTCTTAAAACTAGTTTTTTATTAGCCATATTACATTGCAGGTTTTCCAAATATTCTATTTGTTCACATTTTCATTCACCCACCAACTGATATTATTGATAGTTTTGCTCTTTATCTTGCTTGGATTTTAGTATGTATAGAGACCTCACAAGTAACTGTAAAGTTCACTTACTGCAATGTTTCACTTTTAGTTACGAGAACACTTGGTATAATACTTGAGAGGTTGTTTGCTTTTTCTATCTATGTGCATATTTGCACTCACTGCACAGTAGAGGTTAAAATGACGGATAAAGAATTATGATGTTGTGAGCAGTGGATAAATAATCAGATTCGATTTTGTAAATTTGATAATTACTATAAATATAGAAACAACGAAAGAAAATTATTCACACTTTGTTTCCAGTTTACATATTCAAAAACAGTTTTGATTGCATTTTCCCAACAGCTCGCATGGGGAAACAGTGTTTAGTCACGATCACTTTCTGTGACAACTATGACCATCACACAACATAACGCAATTAATTCTTAAGTCCAATGTTGAGGAGCTGCTTCACGTTACACTGATCACTTGAGTAGTTCGCAATTGTCTCGGATAACAAACAGAAATAGATGAAGTTCGCTGATCAGTCATGTATAGTAGTTAAGTAAAGTATTTTAACAGTTGTCTGTCAATTCCCTCGTCGAATTTTTTGAATTCCGTTGCTGATGATTACGTAGAATTTCTTGGGGGCAGCATTGTTACGTTGAAAAAACGCGGAAGCTACGAATCAGCAATACAATTTCTCTAAAATCCATATATAGCACCGCAATAAAGTATATAACGTATAATAGCAGAACGGTGGAGAAATCAATCTCTTGATAATGCTGTTCCTCTACTTCTGTTCTGTAGAATCCGATGGTTTTACCAACATAACCCTAGTAATGTTTCCATGGACCACTGATGATAAATTGCACATTGATTACCGTCGTTTATTATATTTATGTGATCACAAAGAAGAGTTGGCATTTAATCTTTGGGTCAGCAAGTCACGTTCGCTGAATACGGTAGGTGTTATTGGAAATATTATCGCTTCCTATTGCCTTTTGTACAATGTCTTGTAGTGTCATTAAACTCATTTAAATCATACAATGGAGGGTAAAATAAAACTAATGTTCGTGCAATAGAGGTGGGTACATCAATGACTTCGTTATAACATGCCCCTGCATGGTCACAGTCATCAGTGCAGCGAACTATATTGACTTTGTTTCAGTCACGAGTTTACGAATTCCGATCCAATAAACTTCGTTGAGTTGCTTGTAACTATAGAGCCGCATTAGTCCGTATATTACTGATTTATCCGCCAAACAGCATTCGCAGCAGTATGCAGATCAGCTGTATTTTTTAAAGAATGGAAGGTTAATGCGATTCTGTATTTACAGTGAGAACAAGGAAGAACATACGTAATCACGTATAGTGATTAGAAAGCCACATTGAGTTAACGATGTACAAATGTGTGTAGTTATGATACATTCTTGCTATGATACTTTTCTTTGACCATAGCGATCTGGCGTGTTATTCCTTTCTCATGACCTAGAGTAACCGACGCTCTGCATAGCAGCTCATTATCGCGTGGTTTCGTTGCGAAACGGCACATAACTTACCAGATATTTACGACCACAGCTGTTAGTAGTTATAATCAGATTGAAAAAGAAAGCAGAATATATGTGTTTTAGTAATAGATGAAAAGACAGGTGGAACTAGGATAGGGTACATTGTAATTTAGAATGCAAATTTCCTGTTTGACAATGCTTTTATTTTACACTTCAGGAATTGTAGTAGATGTGTGATTTTTTATCTAATGTATTGTTGTTGTATGGTGCTGCAATATTTTGATTGAAAACAAGTAATTGCAGCTATATACACAAACTCAACCAAGTTCAAGTGTAATATTCCTGAGGTATGTTCACTTGTTACTTTAATTTCGAAGAATTTATTTCTGTTTAAACTTCTGGAAAACCTTAACACAAATATATGTGATGGGAAAGTTGATTTTAAGTTAGCTATTACTGGTTCCAAGTCTGTGGTGATCACAAAGTTAAAACATTTTTGTGGGTTCTAGGCTTCAGAATCTTGTATTCGACATTGGAAATGAAATGATAGATGATATCAGTGACTTGTTAAACAATTTATATTCTTATGAGATTTTTAGTTTTGCCTAATATTATAATGGGTGATAACTGTAAAAAATGAAATTTTTTTCTTCCTAGAAATACAAGATGAATGTTCTTTATAAAGGAGCTCGTTTGCTCAAGGACATGTACAACCAGCTTAATCCAGCAACTTTAACTGGTAAGTGTCCTTTATTCTGTTCAGTAGCCTCTGAATCTCTAAATGATCAATACTAGTATACATGTGCCATCATTTAAGCATTTTGCTTTTGCTATTGGACTGTACTTGTAATATAGCTGATATGTTGCCATTTCATTTTATGTTGCTATACTTTAAAATGCACACAGAACGATTAGACAGTACTCAACAATCTTAGATTGCTTTTAATATCATGACCATGGTTCCCACTTCCTTGTATTCTTTCATTTAGCAAGTGTTATACACAATATATATTTAGATTTTAAATATATTCTTTGTGACTTCCTTGAACTCAGAAAATCATTTGATGATTTTTATGCATGATGCTATATATAGGTAAAGATCATATGATACAGTGCTTATATGAATCATGTGTATTAAATATCAATTCTAAAAACTAGTTGTTATACTTCATTTAACTTTACCAAAGCACCAAATGCGTGTGCTTAGCTTAATTATTAGACACCCAGTCCTGGTTGTGTACCCCATGATTTTCACAGTAAGATGTTAATCTTTTTTTTGCAGGTGCTATTGATGTACTTGTTATTGAAAATGAAAAAGGAGAATTGTCCGCTTCCCCATTCCATGTACGCTTCGGTAAACTGGGTGTTCTACGTGCCAAGGAAAAACTGGTAATACTAGGATTGGAAAAAATAATTGTAAGTTTTCAGAGCAAAACTCTCAAATGCTTCTGTATATTTCATACAGGTCAATATCACAATTAATGATGAAGAAGTAGATCTCCATATGAAATTAGGCGATCAGGGAGAAGCATTTTTTGTAGCAGAGACGGATGACGAAGAACTTCCATTACGCTTGTTAACGTCCCCTTTGCCGTCTCGTCCATCATCGCCATACCCAAACGACACATGCAATAACAGTATGCAGTAAGTACTTCACTCAACAAGTTACAATTCATTTATACAAAGTTGCTCATTTCGTTCCCACTATAATTCCCACAAAAACTAGTTGTTTATTAAATAAAAAAAGAGGAATTGTAATTCAAATTCAACAGTGTATTGTTATGTCAGCTAAACTGAATCCTGTGTTAGCTGTGAAATCCTGTATATTTGTACTAAACTAAAATTTGAAAGGGAACACTGTTGCACACTGGTATTAAAATATTTATCATTTGCTTTGAGTTATTCTGGCATTCTAATTGAAATGATAACAATGTTTTAGTTTTCTGTTCCAAATGTAAG
The DNA here is from genome assembly GCA_013436055.1 of Halocynthia roretzi. Classification (NCBI taxonomy): domain Eukaryota; kingdom Metazoa; phylum Chordata; class Ascidiacea; order Stolidobranchia; family Pyuridae; genus Halocynthia; species Halocynthia roretzi. The sequence goes on from QRAM01000121.1 coordinate 137,221, forward strand.
AGTAATTATCAGTTAAGTGTTGACTCATAATTACGTGTAGGATTATGTTTGGCACATTTGGGTCATTAGTAATAGCAATCTATGCAAAGTAATAGGATCTATAAGTTATTAGCAGTAGCAGTTAAGTAATTGTAGATGCTTTATTTGCCATGGTTACACCTATTTCTCAGACAGAGTTCTCATGGTATATTCTTCAACTAAAGTTACCTTTATTTGTTTGATTTATAGAATAGTGTCACTGGTCGCTCAATCAATAGCAAACATTGATGTTCCATTTCTTGAAAAGTGTTGCTTTGAAAGTTAAATGCAGAACTCTTGCACTGTCAAATTATATTCCTAAAATTGCTCGTATGTATTTTCCCTGATATTTTTATTTCCTCTTACAATGTTAGCTTAGGGTTGGCTATTGCCTTGAAGGCAGTGCATATCTACTAGGTAATCTAATAGAAGTTTCTAATTATCGCTTTTACAGCTTGCCTATGCGAGAGGAGTCAATTGGAAAACGTAAACGAAGGAAGAGAAGGAAAAGGCGAAGTATCACTTCTATACAAGACTCTAACAACGATTACTCGCAGTCCGATTCCGAAGATGATGCCGTGAACACCTGCACATCTGATCTTAGTAATGAAGCGGCAATAAGAAGAAGGTCTTCTCCATCTGAGAAACTTGAAAGAGAAGATATAAATATGAATAATGTGTTGTAAGTTTGAATTTTCTTTTTTGCTTGTCTACTATTCATTTAGAATTGGCCTAGACTTAAATTGTACTAAAAACAGTTCATAACTGCAGGTCTAGAAACCATATCATTTCATGACCTATGTCTTGGATGGCAAAAAAAGAGATTGTCATCATTATTGTTCATGTTCGTTACCACATGGCATTATTGTTGTCTTGTCCATGTCATAAGATACAGTGTTTGATTTTGGCAGTCATTCAATGTACCGTACTCATTCCTTAGGTCATCACCATTGCCAACATTGCGTTTGACAAAGTGTTATGACAATGACAGTGGTACAGATTCCACGACTATATCAGTTTGTGGCGAGTCAGACAGGTACTGGGGAATCTTGGTTTGCATTCCTATGCCGCATGGCTCGCGATTTTAAAATAGAATTCATTGTAACATAACATTCATTGTTTTATGTTTGTGGCCTTGGAGAGTTTCATTACATTTGGTGGGAGTGAAATTTTTAAAAAGTGAAGAATACCTGCTAATTTCATAGTTTCAGTAATTAAGTTGCCGCAATAACATTGCGATATATTTGTCAATAATAATTTCTGTAAAAACATGTTCAGAATATTGTTATTAGGAAGAAACGTCTCAAAACTGTGCTGTGGCATAGAATGGATAAGAAGATCATAATTGCAATATACTTGTGATTGAATTTCATTTATTCTGGACTTGTGTGTATGTTTCATTGAATTAGCTCAAGTTTGCATTTCTTTTGCAACCAAATCTCCAAAGGTTTCATCAATAGTACTAATCCATGTCGCTATGTTTGAATTGATACCTGAGAATGATTTTTCTGTTTGTTATTTCGACAAGTTAGCATGATGATGCATGGGAAATTTTTAAAATGAGAAGTGAGGAAAAAAAATATAATTCCCACATTTCTATACTGGAAACCTTTCCCATGTGTGCTTCAACAATTCATTAGATAACCAAGATGGGTAAAATTCTCACTAAGCATATTTGAAAATATTCATACTACCATATTATTTTTAACTACTATGGTATTGAGCTTCATGATTTATTCAACACTCTTTCATCCACTAACAACATGCTAATATTGATTAAGGGTTTGTTGGGCCTCATTGTTCATCCAACTGTTTTCTTATTATGTCAACTAAACATGATAAATAACTTACAATGGAACATATATACTCCTATTACCACAATTAATTCTTTACTTCATTTTTACTTCATCTATCAACACTTATTTTGTGTTAAAAACTTTTTTAAGCCCCAATTTTGAAGTCAAATAAAAAATTATCATTATTTCTGCTATGTACATCAAGATATCACCTCAAATAATTTTACTAATGTTATTCAGATCTTGCATTAGACAAGACCATCGTAATACTTACTAAATTTAATTAATTTGCCCTCTTCTTTCTGACATGTTTCTATATTTCTCTGGGATCTATTGCTAATTTTTCACTGAAATAATACACTCTCATATGGATGTTGCTAAGTACTGTACTTGGGAAATGCTGACAGAGCAGTTCACTTCTTAGCCAATTATCATAAACTTATATATCCAAATGAAAAAACTCATTTAACAAGTCACTAAACATTTCAGGGAGGATGTAGAACTTACACCGTACAAACGCATGTGCAGTGTTTTTTCCGACAGTGAATTACCACAAGAGTAAGTATTGGAGTCTCTTACTAAAGCTTGTGATTTCGTTTCTACTCTTCAATATTGTACTAATGTACTGATCTTAGTATTCAAATTTCAATTGATTCCATGAGTTCCATGTCATCATCAGCATCTATATTAGTTTAGATAAAAATATGTATGTATGGTAATAACTAGACTCCTGTTCCATTGCAGCATAAATGAAGATGTGGAGTCCCTGCCAGATTCACCCTTCAGCGATTCCGAAGCGACAGAGAGGAGCTTGCACTCTCCAATTGGCTGGGATTGGGGTCAGCTACCGGAAGATAAAAATTGTCTCGTAGTTCCAGGAAAACATTTTTCCAAACTATCGATTGAAAAAGAAGTTCGCAGTCGGAGAGCTAAAAAGTGGGTTATAGGTTGTGTGAACTATGAAAAGTAGTTATTCAATGCTATTGAATAATGCAAGTTATATGCATTACATCGAATTTGTTTTGTAATTTTATAGGATGGTAGCTGAGATTCCTATCGAAATTACCGCCACACTAAAATCAACTGAACAAGATAAACCTTCATCTTCATCTGATACCACTGAAAACTGTGAAAATATAAATAAAGGTTCAAACTTTTTAATATGTATATATCTACCATATATATTGTATAGGTAGGGTATATAATACAACTTGTTGCTTGGAGAGAACCTATTAACTTGTGGTGTATAGGGTATAAGGTAGATTCTGTTACTTCTCCCATTTACTGACCCTCTATTATCTTTTTTCTCATCTGAGTAGAAATGAAAGAAGATTCGAAGCCTCAATCAGAACTAAAAGAAGATTCAAAGCCTCAATCACAAGTTAAACATGCGAACAATGGTCTATACCTTGATGAAATACTAGATCTTGATCCCAATCTGGCTGATTTATATTTTTTGGTGAGTAATTTAGCATGCGATTAGTTCTAACTTTGCCTTTGGCCTTTGGCCTTTTTGCTTCAAAAGCTCATGTTTCAGAGTTGTTATTAGATTATTATCGTAGAGGCATCGAAATCCATATACAAACATAACTGAATTCACCTCCTATTAATTTACAGATAATTCATTTTCGAATTGTCTTTTTCCTGTTCCTTTACTGCAATTTCGGAATTACTATTATTTATTTTATTAATCATTATATGTGTCGTGTTCTCAGTAACAGGAATTGCGCTGCATGTTTTTCAGTTTTTCAGAAGATCTGTTTCGAATTACTCCTGCTTATATATATATTACATATTATAATGAATGATTATGCTATATTTTATGACTAGTCTGCTCAACCTGTCTCCTATATTTCAGTCAAAGAATAAAGAAGACCGTGTCAACGAAGGTATTATTACTGTTTCAATTTGAAATAGATTTTTGGGGACATATGGCTAATACTTATTTTCTTTGTCTGATCATTCAAATTTCGATCAGAGAAACCCAGTGAGCATGATAATGATGCTGGTAATATAACGCAAGAAGAAGGTGGTTTTTGTGTGTCGGATGCCGGAATGGATAGTGGTACTGACTGTTTGATATCTGAAGAAGCGAGGTATTGTAACTAATTTACAAACAAAGAAACTTGTTATAATGAGATTCAGGTGTCTATGAAAATGCACAATAATTTTGAAAATGCTGAAAATATTACAGCATTTTTTTCAAGAGATTATAGTTTACTATTGCTTGTAATTAAGGCATCTACTGTAATTTCTATATTTACATCAAGCCCTTCCATTTTGTAGACATGATAAGAATATACTTTTTTGTTTTCAGTGACCAAGCAAATATGAACATAACTCCCCTGGAATTATCATTGTGTGGTGGAAAAATAGAGGATGGCAAACTAATAGTTGAAGAAGGTGAGCTCTGCTTGCTCTTAGTTGAACTTTTTTTTGAGCTTAGTGTTTTAACTTGTTGATTCAAATATTTTAGAAAATTTTCATCAGAAGCTTGTGACTTATGAACAGTTTTCCGAGAATCCTATCAGCATCATGAACAATTCAGAATTGGTCATCCGGATCGGCAACAAGAATTATGATTGGATGACCGGAGGTCCATTGCTGTTGTCACTTGTAATTTTTAGGAAACCACTCTCTCAGGTAGGAGAGGATTCATTATGTTTGGGACAAAAACTAGAAACACTCAATGCTGAATAATTCACACACAATAGTATATTGTGTATTATGTTTTTATGTCTGAATACGGTATTACATTCCTAATGTATAAAGTAGATTTCCATGATTTGTGTTTGTTTTTGATATGGTGCAAATTCAACTCACCCTCTACAGTAAACCCTTTGATGTTACTTTTGAATTACAACATTCTTATCCTTTTTTTGGAATTAAATACGAATATTTAGCTTTTCAAGATCCGTTGCGAATATACAAATCCAAGATAGTAATGGATGATTGATCAATGTTGTGTACTATTACGTGCATTAAATCTGAATTCCAGCATCAAGTTCCATGAAAGGGTTCATCGAGGGTTTATTGTATATGAATACTGTAATAATAGTTATTTTCAACTTTATCATTGCTAAAACAGGAATGCATGGAACGTATCGTTGGCATGCAGATGAATAAAAAAATGCAATCTTCTGCGGGAAGATTTTGGTGGTGGAGAAGGAGTTCACACAGAGATTCAACAGGTATTACTTATTAGTCTGTTTAATCCTTGTAAAAAATTTGTCTGAAGGCTTTTGTATATCTTTTATTCTAGGAAGCACTTACTCTGAGCAAGGAAGCAGCAAGAATAAGCTGAAGGAGACAGAAGACATGCCTGATTCTCCAACGCAGCAATCAACTGACCCTGAGTCACCTCACTTGAAGGATATTGCCACTCCTTCAAAACTGAAAGTTACAAAGTCATTTTCAGCATTGCCCTCTGTTATACCTCAGAAAATGCGTTTCGAAGATAAGGAAGAGAGCTCAAGTTGTGAAGATGAAATGATGCGATATAGCGACAACAAAGGTCATCAATTAAAAAGGTAAATTAGAGAATACAACCAATAGGTCTGATCCCATCATTGTTTTTCTGTGAGTGGCAAAAAAAATGAATCCTTTTTGTCACTGCTTTTTCATAACTGCTATTTGAAATTTCTATTACAGAGCACAAACTGTACAAAACATATATCCACTGTCAAACACTCTAGGAAAACCGATGAAAAAAACAACGCGACTTACGTCTGAGCAGTTGGTATATAAATCTAAACACTAACTTAGAATTATCTTTTCTTATCTGACAGCAGCACTGTTTGTTTGATTAACTCAATCAGAATTTTTTTTTTTTTCTATGAACAGAGATTGTGAGTTATTTCTCCAATAATAGCATAGTTCCCATGTGAGGAGGGTGTTTACATATGACTAAATCGATAACAATATAACTATTATCTGTTATCAAAGCTGTGGCTAACATTGTCTGTTCAGCTTGACTTGACCTCTTTGTTATTTAATTATAAAATTTTTTATGGTTGATATTAACCATGACCGTTGCTTTATGTAATAATACAGAAATCTTTGAATCTGAAGCCGGGGCCAAACGAAATCTCTTTCAGTGTTACTTCCCAATATCAGGGAACTTCTCGTTGTTACGCCACTGTATATCTATGGAAATGCACTGATAAGCTTGTCGTCTCAGACATTGATGGAACTATTACCAAGTGATTCTCATTTTTTGCTGTTCCCAATTCTTTATACTTCTGTTTCTGTGACATTCGTTTTTTTTCCAGATCTGATGTGTTTGGGCAGATCTTTCCAGTTGTGGGCAAGGACTGGACACAAGGTGGGGTGGCTCAACTCTATCACAACATAAGCAAGTAATGATAATATTGTATGAATCATTCAACTTTTCTTTTTTGTAACACCTCTCTGTGGCATAACTTTTGCAAGGTAAGGATTGAGATTGTCTTTGCAATGCAAGTTTAGCTAACTTATTTAGTAGCTACCTTGTTAAACTCTCAAAAATCCATTTTCTTTCATCTACTATGTACAGCAAGGCAAGTAGAATGCTTTATACATATTTGAGACACTATGGATTTTACAGGTTAAGGTAGCTATAGTTTGAAAGCTTTTAAGCTGTGGTTACGAAGGTCCTTCAATAGCACTCGATTATCAGTAACCTCTTCATTCTGCTTGTTATAACAACATTTTTTCATATAACTATTGTGAGTGTTTTGTCACTTTATATACTTAACACAATCCATTGCTTTTGCCTCACTAAATATGGCAACTTATGACTTAGAGTATCATTATTCTGTACTATGATTACTATCACAAGAGTCATGGAACTACTTGTTCAAGTAAAACGTAGTAAACACAATCTAACAATATTTGTTTTTCTACTAGAAACGGATACAAATTCATATATCTGTCATCAAGAGCAATAGGACAAGCCGGTATGACAAAAGGCTATCTAAATTGGATCAACCAGCAGGGAGTGTCATTGCCAGCTGGTCCATTGTTTCTATCTCCTACTTCACTAATGCAAGCATTCCATAGGTAGTGTTTAAATTAATGAAACTTACCTATTTGTAGTCAATTGGCATAGTAATGACATCAGTCACCAATCTAGAATGTAAATGCTGATTTTCAATCTCAATATTCACTCGAAATGTTTTTAGGAGATCCCCCTATACCATCATTTTCCCTGTTTCAAACAACTGTTTATACCCCCTTCTTTTTTACAAAGTATATTTCAAATGCTAACTCATTCGCATTCATCAGGGAAGTCATAGAAAAAAAGCCAGAGAAATTCAAGATTCAATGCCTGCTGGATATCATAGCCCTTTTTCCGAGTGAGAGTGAAAATCCTTTTACTGCTGGCTTCGGCAATAAATCAAATGTAAGTACATTGATACTGAGAATCTCTGAGACTATTGAAAAGAAATATGGAATTTAGCACAATGGTGATGTTACTTATTATTATAAACATATATCAGGATGTCTGTGCTTACACTGCGGTTGGCATCCCTAGGAATCGAATATTCACAATAAATCACAAGGGTGAACTCAAGCAGGAAGATTTGCAAATGTATACTACAACGTGAGTTGTCCGTCATTGGAAATCTTTGACTGTAAATCTGGAATAGCTCATCACTTTTTCCTCTCAACAGGTACTCTGCACTTGGTGACATTGTTGACACTTTTTTCCCGGCATTAGAGTACGGACACTGCAAGGAAACACATGGGTACAGTACCTTCAATTACTGGCGAGACAACATTCCAGATTTTTCAGAAGAAATGCATAATTTTTGATTTTCTACTGTCATGTGTACATCCTAAGCATCTCGACAACAATGTAGACCTAAAAATGATGTTGGGCGTGCTAATGACAAGACTCTGTACTCTATACTCTTTGTTGAAATAAATAATAACTGATACTTCCCATTGGTACAATATCACGTGCCAATAAACTTAACTATAACAAGGTAATTTATGCACAGAGCAATTTTTTCTTCATCCATGTTTTTTACTTGTGACAGTATATATATTATATATATATATCAATATAACTAATTCTAGTGGTTCATTGTCAGCCGGTGATTTATATGTTTTGTGATTTTGTTGGACTGCAATTACTTGACTGCTTTTAACCTCATATGCTAGGTAAACTCTGTTGATTTATTTTTCTGCCTTTGTGTTTTACATCATTATTGTTGAACAATTATTGTATTCCGTCCATATGTGTTGCCAACACACTAATAATTGACATGAATGATATACCATTTTTTTCTACGGCTAAAAATGCAGACTACTTACTAGGTTGATAAGAAATGAAATACATTACTGTATTAGCTTATGATATTTTTTGCTTTCTATACTATGGGGTAACTCAGGTTACCTTTATTTTTTCGATATAAAAACTGGATTAGCAGCAAGTATTCAAGTATTTTCTTTTAATTGGGTAATTTGGACATTTCGTACGGTACAGTAGGACATGAAATTACATTGTGGATATCTATAAAGAAGCGCCATAATCGTATATTTCCCGATTTTCGGATTCCAAAAAATCGATTAGCCGTTCACCTTGATTTGACGACTTACTACGACAGATCGAAATCGTTCGATTCGCCACGGTAGTTAGTGGTCAAGAGTGGGAAGATAAGCAGACTATTCGATTTTAGCAATACAATTCACGTATCCTCTTGACTACAAATCGGAAAAACATTATCTTCGCTTGTGATTGCAACAGACCTCAGCTATAAGTATGAGCAATAGATATTCCGTACAGCGTGAGCCGGTTCCAGCCTGCTTTAATCTGCTAATTGAGTCCAATATGTCCGTTTTTCGTAATGAATTAAATCGCATATGCAATTTCACGCCTGGATGTGGTATAAAATTACGACTGGATAAATATTAAATGCTATATTGATTGGCGTTATTGACCAAATATCATCCCATTTAATTCAGTTGAACGTGCGTCAAGGAACTCGGGCGATTGTTAGCTGAAGCTCTTAGTTTTAGATGTTCTCGTATTTCGTTGTAGCATTTATGGTGCAATGCCCTCGTATGCGGTGTCCGTTTTGGTTTGTATTTCTGTATAAAAAAACCGATAAGTAAGATTACTCCACACTGATTAACGTGTCTGCGATACCGTTATAATATATATATGAACCTAGGGCAACTCATCAGCCAGTTTGTTCTGACGAAGTAGGTGTGTTTAATCGAATACATTGTGTTTGTTGATTGCATGTGAACATTACGCAACTAAAATTTAAACTTTTAACTTGCAGACAAGAATACAATAATCCGCTGATTTTGATCTAAAATCACTACAAACTGGTCAATAGTAACCAGCTGATCAGTTGCCCTCAGTATTACATGATTTAACGATTGATGTAGTTAGGAGTTGCATTTAGTCATCTCAGATATTTGACCCGACTACTGTAGTGTTGTAGGGAATACAGTGGTCAGTTGAAAGTTTCATAGATATATCCAGGCCACTTGGTAGGATTGTACCAGTTAAATCAACTGCTTTGGTTTTATTTATAATATGAAATAAGGGAATACATTATACATTATTTCCAGATATCAAAACTTCATAGTTGAGAGAACGGCTTATATAATAGCTCCTACATGGTACTGAATGTTTGCTTCAAAATTTCGTGTGATAATATCAGTAAAGCATGGCAAGTTCAATAAGATCAATAGACAGTAATAATCCCACAAATAAATTTTATTTAGTTCCCTTGGCATCGATATTTGTTGTATGACAGTTGACAGTGACAGTCATTTTTAATAAAGTCTACCCTTGAATGTTTTATTATTTCGACAATTTCACTGAATATTCTTTGAGAAATCATTAATATTTACATCGAGGAAGGTTTTCAATTGAATACCGCACTTTAAAAGTATTTAGTTATTTTGGTAATACTCTTAATTCTTTGCTATAGGATTTTACACTAAAGCCAAACATTCTGCATTACAATGGCATTATAGTGTTCGTAGTTGAAATCATCAAATTTGTCAATATAAAATGATTGGAAAAAGTGCATCTATGGGTAATCACTCAAGCAATGGCTTCAGCGGAAATCGTTCTAGATTATCAAGTTCCATGTCATCCACTGAATTTGATATAAATTTTAAGGTATTTCGTTTTGCATGCTTTTTAAATATTCCATGAGTCTCATATAAATTTTGAGTCTAATCCAGGTGATGCTCGTCGGTGACTCCGGTGTTGGGAAGACTTGTCTTCTGGTTCGGTACAAAGATAATACTTTTTTAAATGGCAGCTTTATTTCCACTGTTGGAATTGATTTTCGTAACAAGGTTGTCATCATAGATGGAAGGAAAATAAAACTTCAGATATGGGACACTGCAGGTATATGCCCACTGGTAGTTGTGTGAGGTTTTTACCTCAATAGGACAAAAAACAATTTTTTTGTGTCTAAAGAGCGTTAATCCATGACATCACACTTGCATAATTAATTGATGATATCATCAATTAGTCATTTCAGCCAATAAAAGATTATTTCTTCAAAAATTAATGTTTAAATATAAAGTAAATTGAATGACATGTCATTAAACAGAAACCTGAACATGTATTTCTAAAATTTGTCCTAGATGTTATTTTCATTCATGTGAAGAATAGCTTCGGGTTAAAGGGTCGGTCCTGTGACCCAAGGTCAGTTGTTGTCTGTTTGAAATTTTACCCAAGCACAAAATTATTCCATCTTCCAGGGCAAGAGCGTTTTCGTAGCGTCACACATGCGTATTATCGAGATGCCAACGCATTAATGTTGGTGTACGATGTCACAAGCAGGCAGTCATTTAATAATGTGCGTTCGTGGGTGTCTGATATCAGGCAATATGCTCGAGAGGATGTCACAATTATGCTAGTTGGAAATAAATGTGATTGCTCTTCAACAAGAACGGTAAATATTTAATCTGATTTGAATTTTAAAATCTACTCTGGATATCTCTCTGTTTTTACACTCACATGAGGTAGAAATATGGAGGGTTAAACACACTTCAATTACCTTTGAAGCACTTAGAACTGTTTCAGTAATACTGTGCTGTAATACTGGACGCAAGTTCGACTTGATATTTAATATATTTCCTGTGATGTTTTAAGTTCAGATTTTTATAATAAGTCCTGTATTTATTCATATCTTTGGTGAAAATATATTCTTACTTACATACATCTCTCACATTCATGCAGATGATAATGTTTCCTCTGTTTTGGTTTTAAGGTATCCGTTGTTGAGGGTGAAAAGCTAGCGAAAGAATTTGACCTCGTTTTTATAGAATCGAGTGCACAAACTGGTATGAATGTTGAACTAGGATTCAATGCTGTTGCCAAAGAGCTTCACAGAAAAAGTTTAACAGCTGCCGACTGTATTGGTGAGAGCAAAACTGCAAATTGCCAAACGAGGGATTCGTTTAATATTAAGCAGTATGTGGACAACGAAAAGGAAAAGACTTCTTGCTGTTAAAATATCTATTACGTGGTTTCAATGAAATGAAAATCCAAATTGATATGTTTAACCTACGTTACTCTATTCTACGAAAGCATTAAAAGCAGATATTTCTGCCGTGACGGTTAGCCAATTAAAGGCAACGGCATTTTATTCATTTGTTGGTATTGAATCAAATCAGTCTGAATGCCGAAGAATGTCATAAATATTTTATCAGCTTTGCGTCTGCCCACCCACCATTGGTAAACAACATACTCAATGAACTCATACTTATCTATTAAAGCAATTGCCTAGAAGCATTTGGGAAAGATGCAATTGATTTTCCTATCATGCCAATTATTGCGTGATGTTCACAGTTCTATTTTTAGTAACTTTTTCAGTTTTGCTTAATTCAATATCACATGTTCATATATACTGCATGCATATTCAGATATTTCAAGTCTTGTCATCTGCAAATTATTTTGACAGTCATTCCTAGATTAAGCATTTCCCATAAGTATTGTTAAGCTTATTTAAGTGCACATAGTCTCGCTTATTATTGCCGTTTATGGCATAAATTATTTATGGCGCATTGATGGATATGGATTTCAAATGGATTAGCGAAATTGTTCAATCTGGAGTTACACAAAATAATAACGATTACTTTCCCACTTTATTCTCAATCAAGCAATGGCTGATTTATTCGTTTCAGGACACCTATATGGTATATGTTAAGTAAAGGTGAAGGTAATGCTAAATATTATCTGAAGACCAAGGAATATTTCATACTGATGCGATACATTTTCCTTTCCTTCCTTAGCACACTTTTAGTTATTGGGGATGAAAACCAGTGTTGTTTAAATAAGGAATGATCATGGTTTGAATTTTATACCTAGATTTATTCTTTAGTGCATTTGGATTAATGGCTTTATATTATTTATTACATTATGGCTCGGTCTGTTTTCATTTCAGTTCTTTAAGTTTTTGAATAGCTAACAGACATCATATCCATTTGTACAATTGCGTAAACCAAGCATTTGATCTCTCTAGATGTCACAGTTTCCATTTTTGCAATGCTAGGCATGACTACCCTAACACTGCTGATGCAGTAATCCGATAATCCCGTTGATCAATATATAGCTGGTGCTGGTACCTATTCAATATTTTTACACTAATCCTGTATTGCCTGTATATTCTTCATATAATTTATGTGTGGCAAAGTGTGTAATTGACTTAATGCCACAATTTATTGATTTTATTCCCGAATGAATTTTAATTTCTTCATTGGCGAAAGAGAAACAATGGCCACGGTATTGCTTCACATGTGATTGTTGCGATTTATGTTCGCTTATTCGTTTTCTATCAACTCATTATAAGACAGTACATAAACTTTCACTTTTATACAAAGCGTCAAGTTGATTCACCTGATATATAGCTGAAATGCATTTTCTTACATTTTCCTTATTCCCTTTGCACAAAATTTTTTCTGCCAGACGACCCTGCTTATCTAAAGGCTAGGAATTGGTTTGAATTATTAGAGTTTGACTGTATATTGCAGACTGTGCTTGGTGTTGGGTTATTCTGAAATTATTACAATCATTTATTTTTATACCGTCAGATTTTGTGATATAATTTTCATCATAAAATAGGTATTTCATTTTTGAATTGTGTGTACCATCTTTCAAATATTTCCTGTTATTCTTACAAACTTACAAATTTATATATTGTCTAATTTGTTATCATTTATTATCAATGGACCATGAAGAATGTAACCATCAGATTGTATCACGTCATCTCTTTCTAAAAATCATGAGTTTTAAGTGAATTTTAAGAGATAAAAATAAGGAAATATGCCCGTTTCAGGTAGATAAGATGGTATTTCATTTTTCATTGCTTTCAATTCAATATCAAGCTGAAATTGTATAAACGTTATTAATTTCCAATCTAACTTCATGATTTCTCTCCAGCGTTTTGTGATTCCGTCCGTTACTGCAGTCTGTCATGCTGTGTCCTACCAATGTATGAATTTATTATAATTCACTTCGCCAACGGGTTCGTGCAATGGTGTGAGTGTTTGGAATGTTCTTATATAGAGTAGAAATAGACTCGGACTACTTCTATTTATATTCTACTTATATTTTTCTTCTTATATTATGTTTTTGTATTAAATACATCAATTATATATGTCACACATGAGTTGTAAATAGTAATTTCTAATATTCTTTTTGTAAACCATTTACCAAAACACCAATGAAGGACATATTATCAAACTTCTAATGAAACATATGCATGGAACAAATTTCATATAACGACGTTCTATGTAATTGGCGGTCAGTAATTTTGTTACAATACATTTTAGTTTTTCTACTATGTAATACTAACAAGATGACAAGATAGCATCGGCATACTTTTATTTTTTTCATTCAACAAAAAATAAAGTAATTGCAATGCAGCTTTATACATTCAAATATTAGTAGTTCAATTTCTGTACATACAGTATATATATATATTCACTAAGAATTGGAAGATCCTCAAAAATTAACTGCTGGTGGTTTTCAGAAAGTTTTAGGCTATGGCACATTTTGCAAAGTAAATTTTTTATGTGGTGCATCTACTTTTGCAAGTTGTAACTGGTAAGCCCAAAACACTGTTATATCTGTAACAAGCTTCCATATAGTGGTGTAAACCCCATCTTGTAAGCATTATGTGAATTATAGCTAAAGTTTTATTTGTTTTCTGTAGTTGATTTGGTCCTGTAGAGTGCATCACCTGGTTGGTCCCCTGGTTGATCAAGCTCATCAGTTATGTAATTCCATAGTTTTAGAGAAAAGTAGCATGTTATCATTATGACAACATATCCCACAAGCATAAAGAGTGGGCTGGCTTCGCCATGTATATCCATATCGTACTTAGCTTCATGCGAACTATTTTGCATGCATGCAAACTTCTTCCTACTTCACACTGATTTTTTCTTAGAAAGAGCCTAACACATACTAGTTATAGCTTGCATATGGCATCCTGTGATATATCAGTTAATTCTACTTGAGCTTTACACAAGTCATTACAGGATATTCCTACCGCAATATGGTAAACATTTCATGAATGCATACCATATGGATAATTTGAATTCATTTAATATTTAAGTTTAGCAACATGATAGGTTTACTTCCTGACTCTTTTTCTGTGGTATTTTGTCTGTGGAGCTTTCGATAATTACACGTTTCCTGTATTCAATTGCAGCAAGTTATCAAAAAAAGGCTGTTCATCTGATAGCTAACATTGGATTACTTACTTTAAATATTTACAGTACAATATATTACAGATTGTGCTTGATCTGAAAGTATTTCAAGTAATATTTTGATATAGATATATAGATATTAGTACTTTGTGTAAGGTATGCTTGTGTTTGAGGTAGCATGATGTATTTTATGTGATTTGAATAGAAATAGCTCAAACACAGTCCTCACTATCTCTTGACACATTCTTGTTTGTATTTTCATATAGCCTAACCTGGCAAACACACCCACGCATTACTGATGTATACTTGCTATATAGATATAAAATCAGTAGTATGTTTATCAAACAGTATTTATCTACCTAACAAAATGTCAAGACAAATTAACAACTTTTTGTCACATGTTCGTATTCCTGACCGATAACTTTACTTCACCTAACTTTTATTGCTGGAATTGAAAGATTTCTGTTTATTCTGCATGGAGGTAGTACACTAACAAAAATAGGGAAATGCCATTTATACAATACAGTGATAGTGTAGGTGAAAAAGAAGCAAGCAGTAAGCCCTGCTTGTATTTTTTACAAAGGAATACAACACTTAAAATTATGTGAATTTTTGCTGTGATGACGACAGCAGCTATCTAGCAGATTTGCAAAACATGCATATGGATGAATCCATGACCTGGTCTTAAGCTAGTCATAGAAAAGCAAGATATAACAGGATATATCTTGGAATGATCTGTTAAAGTGGGCTGGTATTGTGTATTGCTGAACTACTGAACAATATACAGAACTCAGACTGATGAAAATATCGGTAATTCCTGTGTGTATGATCGATCGAAATGACTTGCAGACGCTGAATAGAATATTTATCTGATGATGTCCAAGGAATATAAGAACATCCTTGATTGGCAAACAATTGAAATTCAAGGACATGCTGGTATAATACTGCCAATTTTCTATGCTACGTCGAGACAAGCAAAATACTATTTACCCTTCAACTTCATTTCAAAAATTTTTACTTTTATTTTTGAATTCAAGTCGTCTTGGTCACCAATATTATCAATCGAATCGTATTTTTAGAGTACATCTTTCAAGTATTTTTTAATTTTAATGTTCTCTCTATGGGCCGAGCACCAGGAGTTCTTATTCTATGAATTCTTTCTGGCTTTGGGGCTGCTCTCCTAAGTAAAGTTTTTTCTTTAATCTGACTTCGACTTGGGGGTGGATGCGGTGTTCTTCTGCTCACAGAACCACAACTCCTAGCAGAGGCAAGTCTCGACAATGGATCATCTCGTTCCCTTGTGTTACATTCTGAATCCAGGTCCTCTTTGAGGTCTATATCGCTAGCTGTTTGGATTTGCTTAGATATAGCGAAAGATTCGAACTGCTCTTGCAAATGAGTCTGTGTTTCATTCAGAGTCCGTGAAAACCGATGAAGTTCTGTTTCGATATCAACTTTAAGCTTGTGAATGGATTTTTTGTCAAGATTTTGACAAACTGTTCCTTTACTTAACATAGCACTGGGTTTATTTATTGCACTGGTCCCAACATTACCAGTCTGATTAATTTCATCCTCATCATTGTCCTCTTCACCGTCAGAAGAAGATTCATTTGTCTGAAATGGAACATTGTCTAATGACTTGACATTTTCCAAATAAGATTCAATGGATTGTCTGTAGCCATGATTATTTGTGCAAGGATTTCCAAATAAATTGACTATCACAATGCTTTGAGGAAGCTCTGTTACATCCAAATGTTCTATGCAGTTTTTACTCAGGTCAAGAAATCCGAGTTCATGAAGTTTTTGAATTCCTTCGATATTAGAAATCTTGTTGAAGGCAAGAGAAAGAAAACGCAGGTGAGGCAAACACTCTAGATTTTTCATTAGCGTGATGTTGTTATGATGCAAATATAAATTGGTTAATCGTGGCAAGAAATCGATTCTCGGGACGGTAGTAAGTTCGGCTCTGTCAAGTCTTACGTGCGTCAGGTGTATTATCTTTTCCACGAGATCATCCGTTTTTTGATTATGAATTTCATGTTCAAAACTGACGTGTTTTTGTACGATAAGTCTTACAATAAAGTCACAGTTTTTATTAGCTCCCAGCATAGCAGAAAATAACGTTAAAAAGTCTGATATGAAAATCTACGACGAACGTCCTAAACACCTCACCGGCTTGAAATAGAACCGGCAAACGTATAGCTGAAGTATATAATGACAGTGTGGGATAAAATTGATTTATGTGACTACTAAAATAATATGTACACTGTTTTTCGCAATTTACAGCTAAAACTGCGTGTTTATCAGTTAACATTGACCAGTTAAATTCAGGCAAGTAGTTTATAATTCGGGAAAAACAAAGTTGAGGATGTCAATAACCGTGGTAATATTGACAGCACCTCCAAGTTCTCCATAGCAACGAATATAAACTATGAACCGACGAAAAAGCGTGATGTCCGAAATAATGAATAGCGACATCAAGCGTATAATTTTACAATTATGTTCACGACACTTGCTGCATCTTGTTAAGTTTGCCGTCAACTGTCTGTAATATAAATACTAATAGCATACAAGCAAGGAAACCATAATTTTGGATCAGATGAAGCTGCAGGACCGGGGTATGCATTTACTTTTTCCGTTTGTTATTTTTTAAGAATGTATTTGCATTCCTTAAACCAGTGGTTCTCAACCTTTTTAGGAGGGGCCGAATTTTGAACCTAAATTCTGTAGAGGGCCGCAATTTTGAAGGGGGGGGGAGGTGCAAGCCTCATCTGTGCATTCACCGAACCCCTTTGTGATTGAAAAAANATATAAAAACAAGAAAAATCTGTAAAACCTAAACTAAAAAAAATTCAAGGCAGGGGGCCCACAATTTGGGGGGGGGGGGGGGGGGTGCAAGCCTCATCTGTGCATTCACCGAACCCCTTTGTGATTGAAAAAATAAAATATTGTTGAAAATAATCTTAGAATTCTTGACCTCTGCCGGACCCCTGAGACTGCCTCAACGAACCCCTGGGATTCAATCGAGCCCAGGTTAAGAACCACTGCTCTAGTACGATAACATCATTCTTTGTTACGTGTTACTGTTGTTACTTGTCAGTGGAAATAACCATGCATAGTGGATGTGTGGTGGAGTGTGCAAAAAACTTGTTATAAAGCATTCTCTTTGTTAAAACAAGTAAGTTGTGCTTCAATGAAGTATTGTTAAAATATTTTTTAACCAAAACAAAATTTTGTTTAACTGCATTGACGAGGGCCACATGCGGCTCTCAACCAACCACTGCCTTAAACTGTGTACTAGTATTAAATGTCTGACTTGCATATACGAAAATTGTGAACTTACTAAAATATTAACTGGTATAGAGTATATGGGTATACTGACTGGATTGAAAAATTCGGAAAATTAACATTCGACAGACTCATTCATAATATTCTTAATTTGTATTTTTACTTGTAATATATTTTATCAAGTTTGTACGCTCTCCTACTAACCCTTACCTGAACCCAAATGAACTTGTACAATGTGTTGATTTTTATGCGATCTTCCCTTAGCAGTAATTTATTCGACATTCCGAATCAAAATATCTTTATGAAAAGTATACAGCAAAAATCATGAAAATTTCTATTGTTGTCATATTGCCATTAGCCACATAATAACATCTTATGAAAATGTTGAAAACAAATTTCTAATAGAAAGCAGTCTTAAGACATGGAATTCATCAGGTTTGTAATTCATCAGGTCGTGTTACTTCATTTTCATTATCTTCTTTGCCACATTTAACACACAAATTCTTCATATGAGAGCAGTCGTTACATACAGTATGATAGGCGTGCTTAATTGTATTTTGTTCGCATTTTGTACACTTTTTTGCTTTTGTCAACGGCTTGTACTTGTTGTACTTGATTTTCCATTGGATTATTTGTAAACATTTCTGGCATATCGTTCCTTTTTCTGGCTTAGCGCTGAAGGTAGTCTTGTGCGGATGATTTGATTTCCATTGGGTGTGATTCTGATGTTTTTGAGGGCGACATCTTGAAATATTTCCTTTTTGATTACTCATAATTTGTTCTAAACACTAAAGCAAAGAGTTAACAATGGTCGTGAGAAAATATGTCAAATTAGATGGAGTTTTGAAAATCAGTTACTGCATTAAAATGCAAGGTTGATCTCAATGAATCAGTAGTGGTTGAGAAATAATAATAACGATCATGGAACTAGCATTGATGGTTATGTAGATTGTAACTGATGTTATGATAAAATTACAGGTACAAATACAATTCCTACACCTAGTACATATAATGCAACAAAAAATATTGAAAACACAATTCATTAAAATTCCTGTTATGTCGAATCGAGGGGGAATGATAGAAAATACACAATTAGCAGGTCACATGTGGTCCTAATTTAATTATGTATGCATCACAAGTGAAACTACGGTAGCAGAATGTATTCTGTATAGTCAGTTTATAACTACTGCATTTATTCAACTCCAATATATTTCCTATAATATTCGAATTAGCATGTTTTAAATTTCACATCCTCATTCATGCAGCATTGTAGTAATATATACCCCATAAAAAATGCAATATATACGTTTTCAAATTTTTGTGACTGAATATGTAAATGAAATGAGCAGCAAACTAAATGATGATATTATAAAAGACAATTAGGTGATATTTCCATTGTTTGTTACTCCTCACTTGTATTGTAAATTAGATTAATACTCCATCACTCTTCATCAACTTCCAAATTGATTTGATCACCAAATTTTGCATACAGTTTCACTTTCAGATCGTCCATAACAGTTTTTATTTTGGAGGCTGTTGATTCCATACTCTCAATATCTTTTCGAATTCTCTCTTTTTCTTTTTCGATGAGTTTCTGTGTGTCTTCCATTGAATGATTAATGAAAACATCTCCTATCAAATACGGAACAAGACCAACCTCGTCTTCATCTAAAAGCATCAGATCGTCTGAAGCATCTTCCATGTTTTGGAGTTCTTTTGTTTTGGCTTCTATCTCTTCTTTCATATCACAATATCTTGCGTTTTTACAAGCGAAGAGGTTAATTTTCTTTTGATCTTCGTATGTGACTTGGGCATTAGATAACATACCAC
The DNA here is from genome assembly GCA_013436055.1 of Halocynthia roretzi. NCBI lineage: Eukaryota > Metazoa > Chordata > Ascidiacea > Stolidobranchia > Pyuridae > Halocynthia > Halocynthia roretzi. The sequence goes on from QRAM01000121.1 coordinate 156,828, forward strand.
TGTCCTTCGCCATGTTGCAATTCAATTATTGTAAATAAAACTAAAGTTTTAAAACACTGATTTCATTACTTTCCCCAACGTGAACTAAAACACAGCCTTCTTATGTGATTTCGCTATAGCGATCGTTGGTTTTCGGTTGTGTCAAAGTTCATCCGTTTTACCATGGTTCCGTTCGTTTATTTAGGTATTAAAGAAGTATTAGACAATTGCTCGTCTGGTACTTTGTTATTTCATTGAGAACGTTCAATGCGTTCAAAAAATATTTGTTGAAAATTCACGAGTCATTAATCCTTTTGGTCCAGACATAGGTGATCCTGTTACACAAAATATACTATAATGTCCGTAAGCTGGCGCTCGCGTTCCTTGATTTTTTTTACTTCGTTGCTGTCGCCATGGCAATACTACAGTAGCACGAATTCGATTAGTTCATGTTAACACGCATAGTGGAATTACATTCGCTCATACCTACTTTTGCAAGTCCTGCAGACGCAAATAGAGGAAACATGCCTTTATACTTGAGAGCACAACAGCTAGATATTCCAACGCCGACGATTAGTAGTGTAGCGTCGGACGATGAGGATAACTTTCTCACTGACCCAGAACAGATGTTTGATGAGTTGCCTCAGCCATTTCGTATGATTAATAAAATACTGGATGAAATTGTTGGAATATCGTGGGATAAAATAGCTGCATTGGAAAAAGAAAAAGAATTAGAAGCGAAGCGAATCAAGCCACCAGTCTACAAACCTAGCGGTTCTTTGGAGCATGTGGACAAGGTATCGTGTGCTTGCTCCATTACGGATGATAAATTGTATGTAGGCACACATACCTCTTTAATGTTACTTGACAAAGATGGAAGAGAAGTGTTGTCCTGGCAGCCAGAGGAGGAAGTTAGTGTCGAACACGTGTCTTGTACCAAATTAGGCTCGTTTGATATGACGTTACTCAGTATTATTGATGACATGGGATTTGCAAGACTACTTATACATGCAGGAGACATGTTTCATCATATCACTGTTCTAAACGAATTGGTGGAAGGAACACCAAAATCAAATGTCATCAATTGTGAAATTTCAAAAGGAGGTGACTACTGTGGCGTTGCGCTCGAAAGCAACAAAAAAAGTTGGCTTGAATTTTATAAACTTCCTATTGAAAGCTGGAATAAGGAGATAGAGAATGCGAGGAAAGAATTTTCGAAAAGAAATGAGTCAATGGCTGCAACATCCAGTGAAGAAATCCAAGAAGAGAACCCGAAGTTGCAAACCACTTCTTCTGAATCGTTATTTCCGTCAATAAAATTTTCACCACAATTGCTTGTCTTAAAAGTCAATGGTCCACTTCCAATTTCCGGTAGCAATGCTCGCAGGCCTTCGGAAATGATGGACGAAGTGGGTACCGGGGAGGTATTAGGAGACGGCACAAGTCATGGGATTACGGGAACGGCCCTGGAATATCATACCAAATTATTTCAACTGCTGAATGAAGATAATCTACAGTATGCTGAAGAAATATCAACCACAGTCAACATTCCTACCTTTCATTTCCTTCAACCAAGCTCAATGGAACCAATTACACAAAGCAAAATAGATACAGACTTCACTCATGTTGGCATATGGTGGATGGGAAATCATAACTTCAGCATTTATCAACTAAATAAAGCAGGAAAGAGCGTGGAATTTCAACCTGATTGTGTGTGGCCACAATCTTGCAACATTACTTCGACTGCTATTTCAGACTGCAATATGTTTCTTGCGCTGGGTGTTGAAAGTGGGTCCGTCACTGTATGGAATAGAAAGCTGGCGTTAGTAGAATCTGTTACCATGGTGTCCAATAATATCCGTATTGTAAGTACTGAATTTGTTCACAGTTTCAGTGATGAAGATGATGTCCAAACTGATAAGCAAACTATTAGCCTACTTGTTGGCTCTGGCAATGGTCAAGTGTCCCTTTTGGACTGCTGTTGCAATACCCCTGACGCCTTAAGTATTGTTGTTACAGTGTCGTCTATCATGGAGGAAAAATTTACTGTGTTGAAAACGTTACCTTATCTACCCGAGCTATTCCTCACTGTTGATCAAGTTGGTGAATTTTGTTTAAAAAACTCTTTAAGTGGAGACATTGTCTGCAAGCTATCTTTGCCTGAAGAATACCAGCTCGAACCACCTTTTGAAACAAGTTTCATTCTCAGCAGTGCAGGAGACATTTTGTACATTCGTGGAAACGAAATTTCTGATCCAAGCAAAAGCCTTATGTTCCTTTACCACTTACGTAGTTTTCCGACTCTAGATCCATATAAATCGTTGCATGGAGAAGAGAAACAATGTATTTCCTCGCCCACCATGACAGTAGGATTGATGGAACAAGTACAGGACTTACTGACAAAGAGATTACTAATGCAAGCAGACAGAACCTCTGTACTCAAGTCTCGTTGGCATGTTATGCATAACCAGTTGGAATTTATATTAAATCTCAAAGAAACTCTGGCTAGACGCAGTAAAGAAACAGCATGTTCCAAATCATCTACGTCTGCAGCCAGATGGAGTAAAACTACATCAAGGGTAATAGCTCATAATAAAGATTTGAAACTTTAATCATTTATTGCCTCGTTTTTTCATTTACCCGTGTATATACATGTTTCTTTTTAGTGAATACAAAGTACATAACATTTGCATGTGGTTGATTTTTGTGTTGTCAAGTGTAGTTTGTTGATCAGATGTAAGCGATTGTAGATTTTTCCAAGCTTTGTGATTAGATTGAAGCAATTCAATTGCCTGACAGGAATGTTTGGACAACAATTGTTAGCCTAGTCTTCCAACAGCGTAGAAAATATCGTGAATTGATAAGAAATTTTATGAAATGTGATTAAAATCAACATTTTCAGTGGGGCCAATGAAAGTAACTCTCACCCCCAAATGTTGTCCAAACTTTTCTGTCAGCTAATCTAATTATTAGTGTATCCTAATCACGTGATCTAAGTAATAATAGGTGGATTGCCGAAACTAGAATCATCGTATGTTTGATTCAAATAATACTTTCGAAATAAGCTATTGTACTGCCATCCAGCTAGTTAGTGGATCATCTTTGGTTGGTTTTATTGCGGCTCAATTGACATTTAATCCCTTATACCTTCACTAAGTAACCTAATGTATAATTTTCAATATATAACAGCGGAAGGAAAAGTCGCAGCGAACGCCACTGTGCTCGGGGTCGACCGGGAGTATGGTCTTGCGAAGGTGTTTGTCATTTTTGGCGAACCTTCATGTAGCCCTATTTCGGCCATAAAAACCTAATGTTTTAATTTTACACTCTAGAATTTATTTATTGGATTTATGTCATTTAATAACACTTGTTGTTTTTCATATGTATAGTACTGGATTTACCTGTATAGGGTCCACTGTATAAGGACGACCTTATTTTTGATTAATCCTGTTAAAATAAGTAAAGCCTTTCACAGCACCTTCCATCACAAATGAGATGCATTGTGTCACGTTCATCATTCCCGGAAATTCATGATGATACTAGAATAGTACACTTCTCATACTAAGTTTCTAAGGGAAATTTCACGGGTTAGAGCACAGTATTCCATTACGTTGATCTAAGACTGAGTAATCCATTCCGCCGGAACAAACAAACCCGTGATTTGAGAGAGGGTAAATATGTTTTTGTTACCGGATGACGTCGATAGGTTAGTGAACCATTTGTTGATCATTCTTTCTACGGTAGGTTTTGTTGGCAAATATTTTTCTTTAGAGACTAATTATCACGTTTGTTAGGTCCATTAAACAGTTTGATTGTAATATTCGGCGGAATGCACGTATATCGGGCATGATCAGTATTGCTGCCCAAAACTGCGAAATAGCGAACTAGGTGATGAGTTTATCGCGATCGCATAAAGAGCACCAATACTTTTACTGATTGTCGCTTGAACGTTTGAATTTCTGAATTTCTGAAAATTACTGAAGTAATGCTGAACCTATCACCTATAAATGCTGTTTACGGCAATTCTCTGATGTAGTTTGCGGGTACAATGTTATTCGAGTACGTGAGTACACAATTAGGGGAGATATTTGGTTATTTCCCAGAAACTCATCGTGTTCTCGAAACCTGTTGATTTGTGTTTACCTAATCACGAAATATTACGTAACGTTCTTACAGAACCTACGGAAACTAACAAATGCGTAAATAATTTATGTTAACTATGACCTGATCCAGTTCCCAGAAATTGGCTCTGTGAAAATCTATCTGGATCATGGTTGTGTGCGTCCATGGATACCATCATTATGTGTGAACAACGGTCTGTTATGGAAAGCTCAAATTGCTATGCTTAGCTATTACGTTTGCCTCGTCACACTCACGTGACGTGATGATTCTGCCTTTTTATTGTCATGTGCCATTTACAGCTACGATTCCTTGAATCGTAACCGCGCGAATATTTCAGGAGATATAATACTAACTTTAAAACGCACTGTCATCATGTGAGATCATTTAGCGATAGTTTTATTGACAACTTGTGATAATAAAAAGCTTCGACGACTGAATCCCGGCTTTCAGTTTGGTTCTGGCCACCCCCGGCCTTCATTATCCTATTTGTAGGACTTTGGCTTTAAAATATTGCACAATGATTTCGCCTATTTGACACGCAGCGAAGCGTACCGAGTGTCTATTCAGCATGTTTTCTACTGCCGAAGTAGGTATGTCGTACTTTTACGTCATACACTTGTTTGTCGAGTCTTGTTTACGCCATGTGTACGTAACTCTATAGCAATCGTTTCGCTGCCACTCCGGTGGTTAGTATGGAGAAAGTGGCTGTAGGATGTCATACAACCTATTCATGTGACTCTCACTTCATTATAAGGATAATAACTATACATTTCGCTGACCCCTTTCCTGATTAAATAACGACTGATGTTGTAGTTACAGTTGTCTGTGTATTGGAAAGCTCATTCACTTCAGTATTTGTTGAAAAAATAAATAGTATGGAAAACGGATGAAACAATTAAATGAAGTAGTCGAAATAAATAAGAAAAGGAAAAATGTTTGATCAAATATCTTGATTAGATAGAACTTCTATATTAGTTGGTATTATTTACACAAAACGCAAATGGCTATTACGGAAGGTTGTGGCGGATTTGAATTAAAATTGACATCTGACACTGACCAAAACCATTCGGAATCAAATTCTGACTTCATAAAAAAATTGTTTATAATTCAGTATGTAAACTACGAGAAATAATTTAATAAAATGAATGTCAGGGAATGTCAAACACCAATAATTTGAAAGCAATGCGTAAGTGCAAATGGAATATTTATACAGCATTCTTCATTCAACTTCATTAACATAACAGAAACAAAGGAAGATCAGTACAAGTGCAATACTTTGTGTCGACCACAAGTTATATTAAAAACCGTATATATGTTTACAGCTTGGCTGGCCATTATAAAATGTTGGAAAATCAACTGCATAAGATTGGTAGGGTAAAAATAATATGATCCACTTTCGTAATTGAAAAGATAATTTTTCGGGAAAAAAATGAGGAAAAGAATAAAACACCTTCAGAAATAAACACTGGAAAACATCATATTGAGAACAAGTTTTAGACACCTTGCATTTTATCATAATTACCGAACAATATCATAAATGGAACCTCAGGCATAAATTAGAGAATCATCACTAAATATAGCAAAAAAATAGCAAATAAAATGTGCTGGCAGCATGAAATATTAAAATCAATAATATATATTATCAATACAATTGCTTTATCTGTTCAAGAAATAGTCTTCACAGTTTAATTGTATATTTCATAGCTAGCCTTTATCAGAGTTTCGAATGTTTGAATCAAGTACAAATCATTTCTTATCCGATTCAACGCCTATTCTTGGAATAGATTACAACGAAAGAAGTTTCGGAGATTGCACTGAATCTGGGCTATGATGACTTTCGCTCGACGAACTTCTTCTGTGTGCAGCGGAGCACGTTTCACGCTGACTCGCTGACGTTATAACACTATGTGATGAAATAGCTGTATACGAAGATGATATCTGACTTGGAATGGAAAAGTTGTTATTCATCCCAGTTGTCATGATGGAACTTGATGAGTAATCAAGCGATGCCGGTACACTAAAAGTGTCCGAGAAATTGATTCCAGTTGTATTGGAGGAGGAATTACTGGTCATGCAGGCAGTGTTCGGGAATGTGAATACAGCAGATGTATTAGAAGGTGTTGCCAAACTACACACCGGTGTGTTCAGCGGCTCACACGATACTTGGTCTAGCACGTCTATATTACACAAAGTAGCTGGGTATCTTCTACATTCACTGCTATTCAAATGATTTACAGTGGATAAATCTTCTGGCTGTATAGTAGAGTAGGAGCCTGACATGTTTTCTTTCCCGACGATAACAGAATTATTGTGATGCCTGCTGTAGGAGGTTTGGTTCATCCGATTATCGGAATTAGGTGGTAGAGAAGGCCCGGCTGTAATGACTGATACGGTCGTCGCCTGTTGCGGATGGTCATTCGTAACGTTGTGGTGGTGAAGTGTAGGATGAACATCGGAAATCGGCGAAGTTAGATGACCGAAATCGCTGTTCATTTCCATTGGAGCTATCAAATTAGCACCGTTATCCCCTTGTAGAACCATGTTATCGTGACATGAAGAACGAGGTTCTACTGGACTGAGATTGTCGGACTGATTCATGTGTTTGGTCGTAAGAACTTTACAGACTGGTGTATGTGAGGCGAGGATGAATTCGAGATGATCTTTTTCTTGTTGAAGTGCTACGATCTCCTGTGTCAGCATACCTTGGTGATCTTCCAAGATATCCGTTTCTCCTTGTAATCGGTCTGTCAATTCCCGTCGCCGATTTCTGCACTTGGCTGCGGCTAATTTGTTCCTCTCTCGACGCAGATGACGCTTTGATGCCTCTTCTGGTGTAAGCTAATATAAAACATAAAATATGTTGAATTTTCTGTACATTCTGTAATCTGTTGAGTTTTTCTAGTCTGATTTTTCAGTTTAACAACTAAGTCTTATGGGAATGTCTATTTTTATTTACCTGGTGGTCTTCGACTTTGCGTTTTCTTCCTGGTGTTCCTTTCGGTTTTGAAGGCAAGGAGCTCTTATGGTTGCGTGATCCTGGGCCTCTATGACTGATTCCTGTTGAGGAGGACGGCCCTATGTCGCGATGCGATCTCAACGAAGATTGGATTCGACCATACGGTGGTGGTGGATGGTGAGATATGTCTGCCATAGATGAGTTAGTTACATTTGACGTAAGCCCGGGGTTGTATTGGCCGGCATGGGAGACCATTGCGTTTGGCGGTGTCACCGTTCTCATGTCGATGTTGCTCGTTGTTACCATCCACTGCAGATCGGGTCTACTCGCGACAGTCGTGAGATCGTGCGAACTTGCTGGATAATGCGGATCGTTAGGCGGCGAGACGTGACTGATCATTCCCATGTTTCGTAGATCGTTGTTGCTGCCAGACATTCCAGGCGAAAATGATCTGTTTTGTCCGCTGTTGTGTATTCCGTATGGTACAACCGATAACTGACTTTGAGCTGGGTCTATTGGACTGTTATACTGTTGCGAATAAATCTGAAATGAAGAGAATATTTTCAATTCCTAAAATTCCTGTCACCAAACGGAAGTGGAAACTATTTTCTTTACGTATAATTCTCTCTCTCTCTCTCTCCTAACCCTAACATATAATTTTGAAACTACACAATTCTACGTTACACCTTCCTCGTGAAACGAGGATCGAGGCTCAAGTTCCGTGCACTAAAATCTTTATAACCATGCTGTCGGTCCGTCACAGTGAGACTGTGCGATTTCACGATAATGAGAGCGATATAAGAGTCTTGCGTAACATGAACGAGAGAAAATCACTAAGCTCGAGAGGTCGCTGTGAAAAAGGGTTCTTCGTGTGAGAACTACAAAAATACATGATCGCGACTCGCTGTTTGCTGAGTACACAATTCTTAAAACAGTCTCCCGTTTTTTATTGTTTTTTTGTATGGGGGTGGAAGTACTTCCGGCGGAAAACAATGACCTTAATAAAATTTCTTTTTTCAAGGTTGCTAGCGATGTTGTTCTACAGTTGATAAGTGACGTATGAGGTGTGTGGGCCGTGTTTTTTTATCATCTAATCGTCACTCGATAATCCGCTTCGATTGAATTTTGATCATGTGTTACACAAAATCGTTGTTAAAAGAACACGTGTCGTCATCTCAAAAGAATTATGGTTTTAAATGAAGGTCAAGGAAGGAAAACATTTTTCTCCTTAATCATAGAATGGAATGCGTGGTATTGTTGGTTTACGGATATTTCAATTCCGGTTTATTGAAACAATTTTCCTAATGTCCTCGCCTAGTCATGACTTCAACAGACAAAAATAATTTTATAATTACATAACGTTGATTCTTACTCATTAAAATGCGTATAAAGTTGAATTTAGTATATGAAAGTATATGAAGTTTTGAATTTACAATTTGATATACATAACCTCACGCCAACTTGTTTTTCATTCAAGATTTTGCAATGCACTTAAACATTGCTAAAATCTACTTAAATCATGAATTTAGTTATTATAAACGATACTACAGTGTTATTCAAGTCTCCACCCCAGGCTCAGGAAGCACTATTCTACAGCAATCACCCCATTTATCTTAATCAATGTATTTCAAGTTTTAATTCAAAAATCTGTATAATCGCTAACCAATAAGCTAACTATTTTTAAAGTATATATGGATCTTGAAGGCTCCCGGTAAAATATTACTTGTAGATTCCTTTTAGATGACAATTAGAGAATGAACATACCTGGCCCATTTGTTGATACAGGTTGTCATCCCTTTGCGGATTCGGACATATGTCATTGTACACTGTGTTCAGGTCTTGGTACATCCCTGGTGAAAACATTGAAACGTTCAAACTTTGCTCGTTCGTCAGTTAATAGTCGTAATATGCAGTCGAGTTTTTCAGCGAATTATTTCTATCTGCTTGGTTCCGACGAGAACCTAGGTCCCTTGCTTGCGTTATCGACACAGATAATATAGTATATGCTTATTGGCTGAATTTATAAATTACAAGATTTTGCATTAAGATTGTAATATAAATGTTTATCGGGTAATAAATTTAAAGTAAAAAAATGTCCTTTCCTCCACATCCGAGTATAATTTCGTTAGGAGACAAACGCTATCAAAAGCTCTCGTACACTCATGACAAAAACTATCGCGTTCTGATAACTCTACTCTAAACTGTCAATACGTATCTGATAACTGTCAATTCGTAAATAAACAAACATATATTTAGGATAGAAATCATCTATTATACTGTAGACAATTCACTGACATATTCTAATCATTTGTCACCCGGCGGATATGATTCATTCGGGTAATATGCGATCAAATGTCTGTCTATCTGTTTGTCTGTCTGTTTACGAAAGAAATGATGCGGATATCTCAAAATTCACGGGGGCGAATTTAGATGAGTCATACCTTTACTATCTCGTCTGTACATGCAGTTAGTGGTTCGACTTGCAAGTCAAGTATAGTTCGAGAGAACCGTCGTATTATATATAAGCTCATTTTTTTATTGACGTACGACTCTGTTATTTTTTTCGCGCTCATGTTACTACCATATCACGTCAAAAAAAGTAGAGCGTAGCTGGAGGCGTTTTCTCTTCACGTCGTACGCATTGTGAGGAGTTACCGTCTGGGCGGAGAATTGACGAACACAATCGTGGGGTCGTCGTTCGAGACATCTAGAATATTCTCTCGTTCTGACGTATTATACGCACTATATTTTCTTTTGTCTGGAAGAGAAAGCGTTCGTTTCTCTCTTTCTCTGCTTGATTTCATCTCTAAGGTTATTTTTTCGTACGCCGTAGCAACGTTATGTTTGCGTATGTACGATTGCTCATTTACGTCATAAGTGGAAGAGAATGCGTAACCTTTCGCTGTGGTCCTGAACGTACACTTTTCATTCCCTGAGGAGAACGGTGTAGCTTAGATAAGTAAGCAAGCGTGTTGTTTTCCCCCAATTCTCGGTATTTGTTCATAAATGGATAAATATCACAAACGCAATTGTTGGGAAGTTCCAAATCCCCGCGGTGCAATTGGGAAATTGTTATTGGCGTTTCTCTCTTGCAATAGAAATTGCAATACATCAGAGTAAATGTCACAGCAGGGCTCCGGCCTGAATCTGGTTTTCGAAAAGCATAGGGTTTTTCCGATCACTCTCTAATTACCTATACATTATGCAAGAGGGGAAGTCGATTGAATCATTTGTTTTTTTCTTTCTCTAGCAATAACATTTCCAGAGTTTGCAAGAACTGACTTGGAATGTATGGTCTGAAACAAGCATATATTTTCAGTACGATAGGTAGCTTTAAGGAGCTCTTTTCTGAACGAAGGCAGCTTATTTTCAATATACTAGTAATTCAACTAATATTTTCTTTTATATACATACAGAAACTTAGATATTATCGGTTTCAACTAACTGGTAATTGAATTCCTAAACTATATATTCACTATTCCAATAAAAAAATAAAACATTATGAATTCTTCCTTGTTGAGATCACTTCAAAATATTTCATCCAAATTCGGATACTTGTGAAGCCAAAATAGTTAATTCTCTACTACTCCTGTTATATATATAACAAAAGTATCCACGTGCAAACTGACATTTATGCCTTCGATAATAATTCTGACTCCTGCTAGCGACCACATCCTTGAAGTTTACCCTACACTTCCTCAAACCAAGAAAAATATTATTCCTCCGGGAATAATATTCCGGTCAGGAGAAAAGACTATTCGCAGTAAAAGGCAATCTTGCAGGAGCGGAAATATTGCTTTAGCGACTTTGTTATTTATCTGTAGTTCTCGGTTAGCGTATAAGAATTTCCTGACATTGTCTTCATAAACAAAAGGTAATATGCGATCAGGATCTTTTGTTTTGGTATTGTATGGTATTGGTAATTTTTCCTACGATGATGGAATAATATTTAGAAAACATTTCGATTTGCTAGTAGAGTATTAGAAATAATGTTTTCGCTTACATGACGAAGATAAATCTTAAGCGTATTCAAGTGACATCATTAAACCTCAAGTGCGCAAATTTCAACGAGAATTTTCGAATTTGCTCCAGTTGCGTTTATTTTTACATTTACCACTATTCTTCAAGAAAATTGGCTAGCACCCTCAGGCAAAACAAAATTTTGCAGAAACGTAACGTTTTGCGCACATGTTGTCGAATATGACGTAAATATAAGTCATATGAACATCAAGTTCTATTTAGGACTAAAAAAAACTTCCGTTGATATAAATGGAATATCAAAACAACCATATTTAGAGTAACTTATATCAGTAATAAATGTCCGAATGTGGAAGTATATAGTCTACACATGGTTGTATAAAAATTGTTGATAATGAGCCTAAGTGTTTGAAACCTCTATAAAATTAAGCTGCTAGATTTTTAGAAAACACCCCCATGTTCGTCTGCAAATTTATCCCTATAGAAAAATTCCAACCTTTTTGTATCTACTATGGTAGGGTGTGAATTTAAAGAAGTCCATGACAACATCGGCTTGGCATATACTCTTTTCAAATAATTTATATCTTATATGAATGTGTAGACAACTGTACACCGCAAAAGTATCATTGAAATTCATTTACCTCTTGCAAGAGCATATCTTGAATAGTTAGGCACTATCGCAGCTGTCCGTACTTGCGCTGCCCTGGCATATTCTTCGACCGTCATATGCTCCCCCTGTCGTCCGGCTACATATGTCTCTTCGCGAGCTGCAAATAAGAGTATATAGAACTATTAATAGGCTGACGGTTAATCATGTCGGTTACATTGGTTCCGATTCATTGAAATTGGTGGGTGAAGAGCAATGCACTACGATAGAAATATTGTAGAATAAAATGCTGATTCTCACAGTCTTATCAATTTTCATCACTACCCCCCCCCCCCCCACTCCCATATACCTCCAACATGCGTAGCTTATTGCGATGCAAATGACATGCAGAGCGTTGTAAAACGGAAGTTACGAAGCGACATTACAGCGTATTTAAATAAGTGCTAATACCACACTTTATACTGTACAATGCTTCACATATATTTCCTGATGCAAATGAAAGAGAATACAGTGTGCGTGCAACTTCTCTCTGGGTCTATGCCAGAATGTTAAATTATTTTGGCGTCTGCCTTCACGAATGGTTATGCGTTCCCGTGTGCTTATTTCATGTGAGCTTTGTGAAATTACTAGTTTATCACGTTTGGGTGGCAGCGGATTTTATGGAATATTTTGGATAGACCCACTTAAGAAGACTTAACAATATCATTTTAACTTAAGTTGGCGTGGAATTGAAAATAAACTGTTGTAGGCCTATACAGATGATTACACTATTGTAGAATTGAAATAACCTCGCGCTCATACCAAGCAATGTATGCCTGTCCGTAGCTAAACACGAAAACACGTTCAGTTATGGTTAATTGCCGAACATTTCGAACATTTCTGCGTACAGCATCCGCTGCCGGAATGTGTAGTACTTGATTTGTATCATTTATAATATGCTAGGCAACGAAAGAATGTGCGATTAGTTTAAATGGCTTCGTCGTATATAGACGATTGTACCATAGTCTATATCGTATGATAATGATACACGCGTTTCCTGCCTCCAGGAGCGTTGTTCTAATATTTCCGGTCCTGGTCAATGAAGCAAAATCTGAATATTGTACAGCCAGAGAAGCAGAGACCACGTATACTGTCGGATTAAAGGTCTCTGCAGTTACGGTATTTGCTACAATGTCGTTTTTATGTAGGTGAAATATATTTACACTACTTTGTATTTCCCGTCTCTGTATCACGCATCACAGGGATTATTGCAGAATTGCAGGCGATAAAGGCTATTCTAAACGCAGTAAAATAAGCTGAAGCCGGAATAGCAAAGCTAAACATTGTTAATCATCACAGTATTATTCATCCAAGCATCCGATGCGGATTTCTAAATTAACACAAGCGCATATATACCGCCGTATATGTTATTGCGTCCAAGTAATATTATAATCTAAGCATTATAATTTATTGAATGCCTAATCTGAAATGAGCTTCGTATTTGTGAATATAATCCCGTAATTTTAAACATTTGATATCTTACAAGAAGGCTAAGTTGCCTCGATTAAAACTCGGAAAACGAATAGAGATACCGGTCGAAACTATTGACGACAAATTGCGCTACTTTGCATACAGTAATGTGAATTTCTTTTGTTGAAACATTAGCCATCATATTCCCTAGGCTTTCATTAACAATGGAAGTATTTAAATAACATTGTAAACGTGACTGAATAAAAAGATAGCGCATCATACTTATAATCAGCAATAATTTGAGTCTTTGTTTACAAAGTGAAGTAGTTTAATACCTTATAATAAGACAGAATAGTATACGATACTAAGTAAAAAAACTCTTGGCTAGAACTTCTGCAATGCCTCAATATGAAGTTAACCAAATTTAAACCAATGCCCCTTCAATTATTCAATAAATAATATTAACCTATGGTACTGGATATTAACTAATCCCTAAATTCCTTGAACATTTACAATTTTATATAACGTGTCCTATTACTCAATGTAAGCTCTTACGTTGCTTTAACTATGCTTGGGATATAGTGTGTCAGCTGTAGTAGCCACAACAACAAGATAACAGTTAGTATAATTTTCAGAATTGTTAGTCCATGATTTATTAGAATTTAAAATCATCACATTCACTTTCAGTGATATATAATTTGCGCTATTCAAATCATTTCACGTATTAATTCATAGTATTATCACAATTAGTAATAGAACATTTACTTACGATCGTAAATAGGTCGATAATAAGCCATGATTTTACGCTTTCTCTGTTCTGACTCAAAGCCTGAGTGAATATATGTATGGTCTTGTTCCAGTTTCTCCGTGACTTGCTCGACCGACCCTCTTGGAGTTTCCAGTTACCGACTCATTCGAAACCAGTCTATATTACATTTACATAAAATTCTTACTTCTTACTTGAAGACAATTGCAATAGGTTTCCAGAATTATTTAATTGAGGCTATTCGTAATAGAAATTTCCCTGTTCAAAACAAAACTATGCTTAATACCCAATCATCGCTGTTGTCTTTTTTCTATACAAGATCTGCTGTACAAATCATCGACTGGTTTGTTCATGACGAGAAAAAAACCAGTGAGCAATACCGTCGTAACGATGATTTCAGATCTAATGCAACTTGTGTATCGTCCACTTCTTCTGTACAGTCATATACAGGCCTATTGCATATATCTCGACGATAGATAAACTAGCACAATACTTCTCAGTCATCCAAACTTGCACAAGACCGTAAATATAACTACGAGCTTGCTGCGATTGCATAGAGATTCAAACGGAAATAGAATCATGTAACTGCGCGACATGAGAAACTACATTTACTGCATGTAATACGATAGGCAGCAGGTGAATATATCGTTAACATCGTGCTCTTTGTCTGCAGACTGCTTCGTTTCCGGGATTTGCGATTGGGTTTACCATGAGAAAACGGATTGTTCTATGTAACTAATTCCGATGAGATTTCAGTGCATTGTACGCGACCATGTCAGGCATTACGCTGAAATGACCTTGCAGCAAGGTTAAACTAATTAGCATGATAGAAACAAATGAGACCTTTCAAGAGCAAAGGGTATTTTATTAATCTTTCGATAACCTATTTCTGGTCCAGCTTGTTTTCAACTCAGAATAACCTACATATATTTATAAATTGTTGTGTGTGGATATGCTCATGGGTCGATCAATTTAGGGTTTGGTATGGATAGGGTACTTGATATGCCACCCCCTCTCCACAGCCCACTTGTTACCTCTTTTACGCCTTTGCGCCACCATTCGGATAAAGAAATCAGGTAAATTTTGTTAGGTAACTAACTAACTAACTAACATACATTTCGCTATGCCTCTTTGGATACAACTAATCAACGCAAACGTTTCGCTTTATCCAACTATATAGAGGGGATTTTATGGAAATATTATCAGAATTTTCGTATAGATATCCCTTTTATTTTATTATTCAATGTCGTGTTGATACTTGCGAGTTCAAGTAACCTTAGGTGTCAGTGACTTGTGACGAAGATAATGGGCGGCACTTCAAGGAGGAAGAGTTTGTACGTCAATACAGTGTGTTTTTCAAGTGTTTCTCGTATAGATAGAATTTCGTGTTAACTACTGTATTCGTTTATGAATAATTAATTTTAAAATTTTGTTGCATTCCTAATTGATTGTTGATAATAGGTATACGATATGTAAGCCATAAGATTACGAGAGTAGCGTTGCTCGCGTTCTGTTCCGTGTTCTTGAAAGCAAAGCAAAATGGAGGAAGATGCTCTGATGAAAGAGACGGATTGGAAAGAAAAATATTATCAGTTGGAGGCAAAAATGGCTCATTTTCATTCACAAGCATCTGAAATTAAAAAAAAGCTTGCAATCAAGGTAGTTCTAAACAACTGATCGGTATATAAATTATCGATTTGCTAATATTAAGTATCCCTTTCTAGATGCTATGAAAAATATCATATTTAGTATATGGTTTATTGCAATATAATAGTAATGGTATCCGGTCCACCTAATAACCTTTTCCATGTTGGACTATGTTCTGTGACATTTTTATAGCAGTGTCAGTCAACTCAGATTTTATTTACTGTGAATTACTTCCAATACTTCCTGTATTGCTGTTGATTTCTGTGTGGTATTAGTCCAGAGTAGTAATCGGTCATCACCCTAGGTTGTTTGTTATATGACTCAGTCATTCATGATTAAATTACATATTCACTGAGTCAAACCTTATCCTTATCTTTCTATGTAGCAGAATACTATCACATGATTTTTGCATAAAATTGATTACGATTCACCTTTATTATGTCTTTTTATGTGTTATTATGTGCTAAATAAAATTAAGAATTCTAGTTTCAAAAATAGTTTATCTTGCTATGCAATATGTGGTTCAGTAAATATTTCACTAATTTTTAGATTGAAGCTCTCACATTAGAATGCTTAAACGCTACTGAGAGAGCTGTTGCAGCTGAAAATGAGGTGACATTTTTGATTGGATTCTCAAGATCGGTCTCGACAAGTTTTATTATCATCGATGAATTATCATTTTGTGTTGTGTTTTCATATTTATTATACTAGCTGAAGCACATGAAACAAAAAATGACAAACCATCTGGCTGAGAATAACGAACAAAGCAAGAGAAGAATTCAAGAATTGGAAAATTTATTGTCCGAAAGTCGGGATTTACTTGCTAAAAGTGAAACTCAATTGAAATATGAGGTGAACCTTTTTTTTTATTATCAATAATTACAAATCTCACTCCATAGCATATATGACATGAGATTGAGCATCAAGGTCAATTACTATCAATGCATTGACTCGATTAACTATGTGAATTAATACCGAGGTGAGGCTAAGCCGTGGTCGAAATAATATTTATATTAAGAATTAACTAAAAGAAAACGTATAAATGCATGACTCATTAGCCTTGCGTACATTTTAGTTAATCTTTGAAAATAACATAACATTTGATGATAACCTATTTGTTTTGCGGTATTAGATCAATCAAAGAGAGGATGAGAGAGAAGGTGTGCAAAGGAAGACAATAAAAATAAAGAAATGGATTGCTAAGAAATTACAAGAGGTATTGGCTAAGCAACCTTATTTATTTGCCATACAATGGACTGTATTGTTTTTCTTATATTCTTCGAGGTTGAAATGCAAAAGAAGGAGCTTTTTGAAGCCAATCAGCGAGCGAGCAATGCGTTGTATGAAATGCAGCTGAAGGTTCAGGGTAATTCTATTCATACATACATACATTACTTATATGAATAAAATTTATACGATATTAAAAGGATCTTTTTAGATAGATGTCAGTTAAACTCATATATTTCATATATTGATATGTACAGATTTGTCATCTGAACTGAACTTGATGAGGCAATCGCATTACACAGTGAAGAGCACTGATGACACACCGCCAGCTATACTGAGTTATTTGGAAAATAATTATTCTGCCTCTACTTCCCCGCTCCCAAGCCATTCTCCTTTGTCAGAATCACGGAACATGGTATGATTTAGATATGACATGAAGCAGCCCTTGAGTCTTCTTTACGAATTCATTTATTTACTTCATACATGTAGATACAGTTTATGTTCACATCACAAGAACAAGTTAACTTGCAATATTCATTGTTTTATGCACTGTATTTTGTTTTTATGTATAGCTCTTCTTTTCCACAGATTTTTGAAAATAGTTGTTTAAAGTCACCGTCACTCGATTCTTCTGAACTTCATTCTCCTCTCTCTGTATTCGAACGATCTCACAAGTATGAAGATGTCCAACGGAGACTTTGGACATCCAACAACAGCCACACATCTTCCCATTTGATCGACCAACAGATCCCGGAAAGCCTTAGTACGAGTACTCCTGACACGATCAGTCCTTTGTCTTCTGTTGAGGTGGAGCTCCATAAAAAACACATAAGAAAGGAAGATAAATTCGTTTTGGAAAGCTTGGGAAGAAAAGAAGTTTCCGGAATTGCTGAGGATTTAAAGATGAAAAATTCACTAGGGACAGTATCTCCGGTTTCCGATATTTCCAAATGTACCCTGTCTGAAATGTCTCCAAAAGAAACTGAGGACAGTAAAAAGAAAAAGAAGTCTGCTACCCTGCCGATGGCACGTTCAAGCGCAAAGAAAATCTCCCCTACTCATCACCACAGCTCTCTCATTGGTACTTTCGGAAGCTTGACAAAAAAATTCCGTGGATTTACAGACTCGCATAATCAACATCAGTCTTCTACGAGACGTGTAGGGTACGTATGTGTTATTCATATACATAGTTATAAATCATCTTTGTATCTCTTATCAGGGTAATGAAAATGTTGAATGGTTCCGTCGGGGGAATTTGCTGATTTGCAACACAATTTTCAGCTTCTGATAAAAATATAAATTGAGTAATTGAATATACTTTGCACCAATCAAACTATGTTATGCTCTTGATTCAGTATCTTGGTCGTTATTGTTTATCATAAAAAGATTTTCATTTACAGTCGAAGTCACAGCGCTGGCAAGCGCGATGAAAAAGATAATCGAAATAAGAACTCGGGCAAGACAAATCCTAAAAGTAGTGGCATCCCCACTCCGGTTATGAAAAGGGAACAGGCGAAGCCAAGGCGATCAGGTAATGGGTAATGGTGAAACCTAAATGAAATCGAATTTTCATTAATTTTCCAATATATTTCATCAATTCATTCATTTTATATTTCATGAAATGAAATGCCCATCATCATCAACTCCTTGTGTTTTTTAAATGTTTCCTGACATGACCTGTATATTATATCTGAGATTCATGTCCGTATAATATATAAAAATGTTTACTGTTTTCAAGCTTTCATAAAGTCATTTTTACCACCACCGCAGTATAAATCTTTCACATATGCAGGTTCGAAACATGGGTTATGCATTTCTAGCGGTCCTACGACTTCTCTTGTGTCAGATGCCTTGCCAGAGGAGGAGGAGAGTATGGAAGTATTAGAGCATGCTAATAATTCGTGCACGACTTTATTTTCCACTTCTCTTCCCTCTAATGTGTTAACATCCATACTCACTCAAAAGAAGCCGGTCAACATCTCTTTGATGCGCTCTGCTTCTGCCAAGACTCCATCTGTGACAAAGCCTCCAACTCCACCAGTACACCGTACTCCACTCTGGGTATGATTGTTTTCATGCTTACAGCAGGAATTGCCACCACTTCAAACCAAGGCAACTAATACAGCTGTTTTTTAGGAAACAAGGATTTATGGTTTAACGAAAACACATTTTCGATATCAGATGAGCGATTGCTCAAGATTCGGTACAAAGCATGGTGAGCGATTTTTGTTTCCCATATAGATGTGATCCCAAAACAAACTTATTAAAGTGACAGAGAGTATATTTGATATGTGTAATGTTGAATACTACTATATTATCTATCCCTACCAACCGTTCATCTCCCACCTGTTGTCTGTTACACTAGTTATTTCAATGTATAACAAACAACGATAAGGTTATAAGGCAATAGTGCAGAATTCCCAGTTATTATTAAATTATGTGGTTTAGTTTACGGCTTCTGAACTGTCAAGTACCAGTCTTGCTGTAGATAGCGAATGATCCAATAAGTTTTGTTCAAGACCACCGTGTTTGCGTTTGCTATCTCAATATTTCATGGCTGCTGATTTCATATGACTCATGACCTTGACCTTATGATAACGTCTGTTTTAGATGCACTTCCTTCGATATGCTATCACTCGCCAAAAGAGAAAACAAATATGGTGTATAAGGTGAGGTCGATGCAGTTAACATTTGAGAGCTTATCCCCTAAGAATATTTTAATAAGTTTAATTATATGAAAGAAGAATTTTTAAAATGGGACATAGAGAAGTCGTTAAAGTTTGAATTCTAAAAGTCATATTGTATTGATTTGCCAGATATGGAAGTTAATTTTAATATATCACATCGATATTTTTCTTGGGAATTTCAAGAACTTATGTTATATTATTATTTTTTAATTAAAACGGTAGGTTGCTTGGTTATATTTCCACTCTCTGGCTCTTATCACTTGGGAATAAAATGTGTGAATTATTCATGAGCAAATTCTCGAAGGATTTGAAGGAGGTATTGTATTGGAGCGTTTTACCTTTACACTTTGTTATATTGTTTATTTAGAAATTCTCTGTTGAAGTTCCTGTGTATACAAAGATATGGGGGGTAAGTATTTATTTGTCACATTTTCTCTTTGTCCGATTCTATAGTGATTTGTTGGTGCTATATCTCAATGATGAAATATATACTACAGTTGTTGTCTGCTTCGTAATGCATATTTTATATGTTTTCTCTTTATTTTCTGTTCAGAGAGTAGCTCAGATTCGAAAAATTCCATTTTCTGAAGCGTCTGAATCTTCTGGTGATGAATCAAGTGGGAGAGTGTCGGATGACCAGCAAAGAAAACTATCACCTGACTCTGATGTTTCTCCAGTGTTCCCTGGATCGGGGTCTCAAACAAAGGCCTTTTCTACAGCGATACAGATGAGAAGAAATGGGAGTCCAGGCTTGGCTAGAGCTATTAAAAGAGGTAATTCTTCACTTGTTTTTTAATATTCACTGCTACCGTATTTATTGTGAAGTTATCAAGTAGTTTAGAGAGTCAATATTCAAATCAAATTTCTAAGACAAGCACTTCTGTCAGGAGTAAACAAATTATCCTCAAATTTTTTCGGACGGTCCGTGTTTTCACGCTTTTATGATTGTTTCCAATTATGCAATTTTAACTTAATCTTAATCTGTGTAATGTATTGCCAAAAGCTGCTACTTCATTTTATTAGTAATGTCAGGACCCTTTTTATATTTAACACCTAGTAAGTTGAATAAATGCTAAGACGAAACTAAAATAATTCTGTCATACTGTGAACGTTCATCTGCTTCCGTCTTAGAACCATGATATGCTCTGTTAGACAAGAACAAACAACATCGGAGAGTTCAATTCCACTGTTTTGGTGTCGGTATAGCTTGATACGAATACAACATATCTATTGTTTTAAATTTATCACCTTAGGGGAGTTGACTTGTTGACGGTTTTCTTATTTTCCCATCGCTGTCGTTATGAGCTCTTCAGCGATGCAATGTTCATGTGATTTCTTGTTGTTTACTAAGAAACTTAATAGACTTAAATGGTTTAAGTATTTGAAAGCACAAAGGGTTTACCATATTTGGAGACGGGACTGACGTTGTTACCTGCACACTTCTTTGGGAACGCTCTATATATCTGTAATGCTTTGTTTATTCAACTGCGGACGGACTACTCTCCTTCGTTCGTGTTATTATTATGATTGCGACATAAATTTTCAACCTTGTTCAACTTCACGCGTTGTGACTTTACTCTAACCTTCCTTTATTCAATAGCATTATGTGTTGGCTTATAAAAAAAATAGGCTTGTTTTGTTCTCAGATGTGTTTACAGGAAATGTGTGCTTTGTAGCTCAACATTCACAGGTTATTAAGAGACATGAGAACTTGATATAATTCATTTTGCAGTTGTTGTTACTGACGACTTGTAGTTACTCTTGACCCCACCTCAGTTTTTCTCTTTAATTTAAATTATGGTGGTTTCTATTCCCCTGTTGATAAACCGAAGATGAAACAAGACTTAGTGCTGTTACCGCACTTTTTGTGTACCTTAACTCTTATTAATACCTGTGCTTGCTTTGTAATGGATACTTGTCAATTCGACGTTCTGGTAGAAACTGCAAGTGTTCTCTACAATTTTGCTGACATCAATATCTTGTTAATTTATTTCAATTCCCATACAAAAATGGTTAAGTGTTTATGCTTATACTCCATTGTTTCTATTATTCCTATGTTATAGGGATGTATAATACAGAATAGTTGATCTGAAAAATTATTCTAGAATTTAGTTAGCGGATTTAAATTTCAACTACAGAATTTTGAATTCTTTTCAGACATATCCATTTCTGAAGCTATGTTATATATCTTGTATATATATTTCCCCTTCCCGTCCATATGATATTTCGTCAAAGTCTCTGTAAGGATGTTGAATGTTGATGTCCATCAAAGCATTACACCTTCAATAAGGATTTGCTCTTACATATATTCTAATATGAAAGTCTAAAAGTGATTCATGATATTTTATTCACCAGCTAATTCAACACAATCCGTTACGAGTTCGGAAGGTGATTACGCCGTGCCTCCTGATGCTGTGTCGGCATGCAGTGATAGCTCTGAGCCTGAACATAAACTTTTCAAAACCGGAGTCACCGGAGCTCCGACCGCAGCATCGAATCGACGGAACAGCAATAGTAATGGCAGCGGAAGTCCAGACATGATTTATTCACCGGTGGCTACAACACCTGGATTGCAACAATTCAGCCAGGTTGCTTCATTAAATTTAGAAACTGGAACAGTTTAGTAGTAGGGAAACATATTAACTGTTTCATGATTCCACACTAGGTAAAACATAACACAAAATAGCTGACATGACAAAAGTGAGATATTAAGTAGGATACCATGACAAGATAACTGATCTTGGGATTGTTAGATCCAACAAAATGCATTGTATATTCCACAGTATATCCTATCAAATCTCTCTTTTGGGTGAATTATTTTCCTCACACACTTGCCCCCAATGAATTACAAGTAAAGAGCGTGACGTACTACGAGTTTTGATATCAATGACTCCAGGGATCCTTTCCCAGGCTAATAGCAGAGATTACTTATATGGAAAATGCAGAAGTCTGAATTTCTAAAAATGCTGGGCCTGGAAAATAGTGAGTCAAAAATACATTCATTATTTACCGATATCTTGTATATCCTAGGATAAATGTGGTTATCTAACGAAACTTGGTGGGCACTCTCGAACATGGAAGAAGAGGTGGTTCGTTCTGAAGCTTGGGAAAATGCAGTATTTCAAATCTCCAGTGAGTACTGTTTGACACTATTACAATACTAGTACCTGAAAGTTTTCTGAGTAAACAATCCGTAACTTTCTCCAGAGCGACACAGTGAGGTGTCTTGGTGAAATAGAACTTAGCGAAGAAACAAATATCTGGCGAGGATCTTCAGACGATTCTCAGCCCATATTTCAGTTGTCCTCTGTCAACCAGACTATATATTTGAGTGCCGATTCTCCTCATGCTGCTGATGATTGGATTCGAGGTACTTGAGATTTCATTCACTGATTTCTCTCTTATTCTCAAGTTTGCCTACTCTGTTACATACTGTATGTGGGTACCTGTGCATGACAATTCCCTTGAGCCAGTGTGTTCCTATTTTATTCATTTTGTATTCATTCATTTTGATTACCATTACCATTTGTATGTTAATGTCGAGCCATACTATTATATACTGTTAGCACTTCAAGTGGTGCTGAACAGGCCTCGGACCCTTGGCCTGCGGAAAGCCGGCCGCTATCGAAGTTTAGCTCAAGAAAAAGTTTCATTGAAAGGTTGGGTAGAACGATCTCAAAAGGAGGGCAAAAGGAAAAGACTTTGGGCTTGCATTGGCAGTTCATCATTATACTTCTATAAAGATGAAGAAGAAAAGGTATATGTTTATACCATCTCAATTTGAAATAAAATTATTGCAATTTCTTTCTTGCATGTTTCACCTGAATAGAATGAATTGAATTTTTTATGTTCTTCCTTTTTCAGATATTTGTTGGTCGCCTGAGCCTTCGAGATTGTAGAGTGTTTCCGATGGATTTAGAGGATGAGGATTTGATTTGCCTTAAGTTTCCGTCCTGCAGTGGGCAGCAAAGAGCTGATGTTATTTTGCTGCTTTCAACCAAACAAGAAAAAGTAACTGATATCACTAAGTCTTGCATTTTGGATTGAAAATAATTAAATTTTGTGAAACTTTCTCTCTAGGAGGCATGGTTGTATAGGCTCACGGTGGCAAGTGGTAGCTTGTCATTACCTTCCAGTGCTGATGGCACGGAAGCCATCATAGGCACACCGTACGAACGTCTTGTGGCGAGACTCATGTATGCAGCGCTGTGCAACTCCGATGGCGGTGACGACTCGATCATAGCTGGCTCGGCAAGCCCTTTGTGGCGCAATCCGATTCTGTCGTATAACCGTGACACTCTGTCCGAACCGTTGACTACCTTGTCGTCATATGCATTGAAAACAGAAGCACTGAAACTTTTTAAGGTTTGTCAGTAGTATTTTATATGATGATGTGATTTTTTTACTTCATTTTCTTCATTTGCTTAGACCTGTCAGCTATTCATGAATGTTCCGCTCGATTCCGCCTCTGTCGATTATCATGTGACTTTGGCTCAACGTACAGCGTTCACTTGTCTCACTCATCCTCAACTTCAAGAAGACATTTATGCTCAACTTATCAAACAGTCAAATCGAAAAATGGCCAAGCAAAACTTGACAGCTATTTCTAATCATGAGCGAAACACTATGGGAAAAAATACTGATGATATCGCAGTACAGCAGGTGAAAATAGCCTTAAGAGAATTGCTTTTGTTACGTACTAATAGTAGTATTATCATGTTGTATTAGCTTTTCTAATAATCACTATATATAATTTCCAAACTTACCTCAACTAACTCAAACAACCCTGTTTGTGTGAACTTTACTGTAAATAAGATCTAGTATATTTTTATTTACTGCCGAAATTCGTTCCTCCAGGTTTGGAAATTACTGGCATTACTGATCCCTCTGTTTCTTCCTCATCAAAGATTGTTGTGGTTTTTGAAAGTTCATTTGCATCGCCATGGAGATGACAAGTAACTAGAATCCTTGTGAATTATTTTTGCATTTGCAACTAAGGAATGGAATGTAGTTATTCAGCCAGAAATTAAAACATAAAATATCATAACTCCCTCCTTGTGTATGCTTTCTTTTTTCCAAGGAAGTTTTATTGATTTTAATATAATGCTAATCGTCCATAATGTTATATTTACATCACTCCTCAACAATAAGAGATTTATTGTTTAACACAGGACAGAAATGGGTCAGTATGTGCTTTACTGCCGCCGTGCTCTCGACCGTGCTTTGTCATCCGGATGTCGTACATCTCCGCCTTCACGTACAGAAGCTATTTCCATTCTATTGCAAAACCCGTTTCAGCATTCTTTGCCATTCAGCATACCAGTCCATTTTTTAGATGGAAAATATCAGGTTTAATGACAAAACTTTGTCCACTCTGGGCCCATACCATGAATTCTTACGGTATTCTTTTTCTATTTAAGGTCATCAGTTTTGATGCTTCGACTTCCGTTGAAGAATTTACGAATCGTTACGTCTGTTCTCGAGTAGGAGTCCGCAGTCTCGCAGTATCCGGATTCGCTTTGTTCACAGACAACCCAGTAGAACCAAACATCGAACATTTTATTCCAGGCTCTGCAAAGGTTAGCTATAGTGAATCAGGATGCAAGACAATTTTATAGCATATAATGCACACATATGACATTGTTTGATATAGTAATGTATAACTGAATGAATCTTTATTGCATCACTTGATTATTCAATATTGTATTGTAATTCAGCAACTAGGGACAGTCATACCTTCCAACTTCAAATATTGGGTGACTGGAATGAGTAATGAATATATGAAAATAATAAAATTGGCTGCTAGGCAGGATTTAAAAAAATTGTCATGAAAAAAATCCTGTCACCCTGGGAATTCCGTGCTTACTATGAAATTATTATGGCATTTCTTGTTGCATAGATATGTGACATTATATCAGAATGGGAGCGTTGTTACCGTGAAAATTACACAGGAAAATCGCTGGATGCATCCAATATAGTGAAATTCACCTTCCGTCAACACATTTACATTTCCAGCAACGTTCGAAACGAAATGGAAAAAGAAAAACTACTACTTGTTCATCAGGTATATTGTTCGTGGTTCTTCAACAAATTTTCTTGACGAATTATTTTTCACTGTTATGTCTCTAGAACATTATTGAGATTGTTAACAATCGTTTCCCTGTAACGAGGGAACTCGCCATTGAGCTTGCTTCGCTCTGCAGTCAGATGACTGAAGGAGATTACAAGTCCGGAGATCAAAATGTTCTTCGGCTGTTAGAAAAATTCTATCCAAAAAAATATTTGGAGATCATGACAAAACAACAGATAAGGTAGGCTTGGTAACTTGGTTACAAATGAAGTGGTATTAGAAATACTGCAGTTTTTGAATAAGATAATAATAATAATGAGATAATCTTCAAATGTTTGCAGACAATTAAAAGAAAAGTTTTGTGAAAAATGGAATGCTTTGAAGTGTTCACCGCAGGAGTGTGCTAGAGTGTTTTTATCTGCTGTCAGAAAATCTTCTCTTTATGGGGCAAAACTGTTCAAAGCAAAGGTGAGTTGATTTCTGGGATACATTGAGGAATGGTCATATGTCATAAAGCGACAAATAGCTGCAATCCCAAGTAGGATTTCATCCTCTCCTGTCCTCCTTCGGGCCTAGCATTCGGAATAAATAGCATACTTATATTTCATGTAAAAACCAAAAACAAACCTTACCTTTCATATATATAAAGACGAGCAGTTATGTATACACTTATATTGATAATATAATTTTAATAAATCACATTATTTACATTGTATCATATTACATACTTAGAAGTGGTTAATTACAAAAATGATATCTCATCATAGTAGAACTATAGCCCATTATTTTTCTCATAAAATTGTTTGCTTTTCACATACGCACAGACTTGGTGTATTAGAAACTGCAATGCTTTTTTGAACAATTTAGATTGAAACGAGTAGCCGACACAAAGGAGCCACAGTATGGATTGCAGTGCATGAAAACCGAATCGAGGAACGAAATTTCCTCACAATGGTAATCATATTTGTTTTCTGCCCTAAAGCACCAATTCATGTTTCTTCTTTCAATGTTAAACCGCAGGAGGTAGAACACAGCTACAAATATGATGATGTTACTACATATGGTGGTTGTGGAGACAGTCTTATGCTAGTTGTCGAAAAATCAGCTGGATCTTCACATAAATTGTTTTATTCTATGCCCCGTTCAAAGGTAAGGTTTGATATAGTGTTCTTCAACTAAATTCCCTATAGTCCATTATAAAAACACTTCATAATGCTCGTTGCAGGCATTTGAGATGGTGTCGATTATGACAGAGTACATAAAATTACTCCTATCTTCCAAGATGAAAGGATTAGGGGACGTTGCATAGCTGTGGAGGTCTCGACTACACGTGTTACTAGTACAGCATTTTTATATTAATGTGAGTCAATAACATAACAGGATCTCGCCAGAAAACACTAACTCGCAGTAAAATAATATCCACCATACATCTCGTTACTCGGTGGTCCCACAACCTCCACTGTATTCAAGTTTAGTTATATATACATCTTTCATCGACATGTCAACATTATTACGTTGATTCTTGTATTTTGCTCATGCTTGGTGTTCACTTCTAATCAAGAAAACTTCATGGAATCATTCATCTAATTTTTTCTTTCGCTTTCACGTTCTATTACTTCTCCCTGCTTCCAAATAAACGCTTTGCTTCCATCAGTGAACACGAAATCACTCTTATTGAAGCCGTATATGCAGCACGCATAAATGCAGGTATTCAGTCTTGTTGACTAGTTCTACCTCGCTCAGAAGGGACGTTGATGTGCTTTGTATTGTAGTTACTGTATCACTACCGATATACTAGAACGCGGACTTGTTTAAGGTTCTTTGATGACTTCTTTTCCGATACACGTGATCAGCGAAGACACAGCGCAAACAAATGGGTTTCAGAATTGCAGTATTGGTCTTTCTAGTAGTAGTAATATGTCTACCTTATAGAATTTGCCTGTTGCTTCGAATACTCCATTACAATACATCTTCGATTCGCCAGACTCCCGATTCCGGATTTAATGGACGGTATAAATTATGATATATCAATTTATATTCGTATATACAACTCTTTCCAATAGATCATTCATTTACGGTTTAGTGATATATCTTAATAAGTATTTCCAAACACACTGATTTCTCGGTGGTATGTATTCCTGTATATTCATTGGTATAATCTCGTAAGAAGACCTGCCATTCTTCAATAGTCCGTTATTTTTTGAAATATGTGCTCATGTATGTTATTCGTCTTTTGCTGACGAATAATAGATTGTAACTCTATTCCATCCTACTCCATTTGAAAAAATCTTGATTGCAGAATGGCTTTTAGTTAAGTTATACACACTTGATTCTGATAAGGAAAATATATTAGTGTCGCATGACACAATAACAACGCTAACTAATACCCAAGTGATTTAGCATAACTAAAGAATATTTACCGGATTCGTTTATAGGTCCTTCGTATGTTGCTATTGGAGGCAAATCTTGCGTCATAAGTGTGTTACCGTTGAGAACATAGAGCTTGTCTTTATCTGAGGACTTAGTATAATTCTAGAATATAAAGATACAAGTTCGAATAGCAATCTTGTCTACGAAAATGAATGCTTATGATTTATATCCCACGCCTACCTTGTGACCATTAAGACCTATACTAAGATCAGATAAGGTTATCTTAGAAGGATAGATGATTGAAAACGTACAAGTCTTTTTTTCGCCAGCTCTTATTTCCATTTTGTATTCCCCGTAATTTGTTGGGGATATTACATTGCACGCTGGTGGAATAAGAAAACAAATTTCTCGTCGAGTATATGAGTCTATAACTATGTATTGTCATATTGCACATATATTACTTACGGGATTCGTTTTTAGTTCGAGCAAAATTAATTACAATTTCTCGACCTTTTTTCAGTCTGAACTGAACTAGCGCAAAATTTTGAGATGCCTCCATTTTCATTGACCTTATGACATCACTGGACCATTCCTCGTCAGTGCAGATTTTCTTAATTCTACTCTCCAGTGGCAGCGTGTGGTCATTCTCACTTGGCAGCATGTTTCCACTGGCCAACCATCCATCAAAAATCTTTAACCACACGCGTTTGTTTAATAACTAACGTCGAATAGGCCGCATAGGCGATAAGTGATTTTGCCCAGATTTAGGTAATCCAGTTTACCTCTATATATTCTCCATCCCAACAGTCAATATTCACGTTTTCTATGAGTATATTGATGAATTCATCTGGATTACCTATCAAATAAACGGCGCACATTTGCTCTTCGACTTCTTCCCTATACCACCATCGTCCAGGACTCTTTATCATGTCTAAGCATTCTAAGATCGACAATTCATTAAGGGAAATTAGGATTAAAAAATTAAAAACATTTTTAACATACTTAGCACTTTCACAGGTGAAATGTAGTTGATCTCAGTCAATGATTCGCCGTGACTGTGCTTAGAATATATCTGGATTTAGAAATGAATTGCAAGTTCGTCATTTTAGAGTCTAACGTAGCCTACCTATGCTACGCCTCGTATTTTAATATGACCATATTGTATACATGTCTATCCATTTCAAATATTTCACTTAATAAATTACTTACGTACCTCACTTGCATTTCGAACTTTTCGACATAATAGGAATATCAGAAAAATCGTAATTAATAATTTCAGCAACATCCTATAGCCGTTTTGTATATGCTATACATTCGGCTCCAATACATCTGTGTTTGAAGTGTCCCGTTTCGTTTGGAATCGTTTTTATTTTCACACTTGATTGTTGAAAATCAACCACATGCAAAACAGTGACGTCCAGTATCCTGGAAATACATTCACATAAATTTAAACTTGTATGAGTTCATCAAGCTAAATTAATCCATTAAAAAAAAATTCAGAATTATACTGTTACCATATCAATTGACATTATTAATCACTTATGCGTAATACTTTTATGTCAATTTTATCAACGATTCCTGTATCATTTCTTGTGTAGAAAAACTATGACATTGTTAGGTGACTCTGCATTCATCTTTTCCATCATTAAATTCCAATCCAATTTCCACACACAGAGCTTTCACGGTAAGCTAATAACTAGATGTGTGCAGCATACCAGAGGTTATTAAAGAATCCCCCCCGGGGTCTAGAGATTAAATCTGAATTCGGTGACTGGCGCGATAAGCAGGTGAGTTTCGACATTGTCCAGGACAATAGCAGTCAGATAAACGCGTTATAGGAAATAGCTGTGAGCAGGGAAATGCGTAGAAACCGGTCAGATAGAATACAAACATTTCAGTCTTTCATTTATTTTTTTTCTCAACAGATGCCCGAATAATTTTCAATTAGATTTAGTGGTTGATCGTGCTGTAAATTTAGTAAGTAAAACTGACTGTGTATTGTTGTCTGAAAAAGAAAATGAATTACAGCCATGTTGCAATGTAGATCTTCAAACATTGCAGTGGTACCAATATTACTTTTCATTTATCTAATGTTATTAGGCATTGCGGATTTGGACGCTTTTTTATCGGAGACTGAAAATAATGATGCTGTAGACTCATCGATGTTGCGGCCAGACAAAGCACCGGAAACACGACCAGGAGTAAATAAACAATTTCGACAAGAACAACGAGCGACTGTCCCGAAATTAGTTACACCGGATGTAACAATAAACATTTTGGGGAGTCTGTTGCTTCTAGTACGTGATGACGATGACAGGAAGCAAAGAAGATATAAAGTATTTCCAATCAATAAAAGAACAGATCAGCATCATAAACAGCATAGTCGGTCACATCGAAGAAATTTTCAGAAACTAATTGGAACTGATTGATGTTCAGATTCTTCCATTTAACCGTATATTGCCGCCAACTTATATATCCAGCATGTAATCACTGCTTCCACGTAGTCATTCAAAACAATGTTTTTTTTATGCTTTGTATCCATGTATTTTATTTATATGTTTGTAATCAGCATATTTCCATAATGCGAACCCTTTAAAAATATGTTAAAATATTTCAATTTTGAGGTATTCGGTTATTTAAGTAGTACAGAATAATCAGTTGACGTTAATGACCTCTAACCTGCTGTGCTACGGTCCTGAATAGCAATGAAATCATGCAAGTACACAGTTCACAGTACGCAGTATTTTTGGTTAACTAATATTATTCTTCAAATGGTAATGACCTAGTAACATTATGATCGCTATAAGGCTTTGAAACAGCATCTTCTGATAACGGTGGTAAATATTTTTTGTACGACCTGCGGTGTGGTATTCGAGAGCGCTTTCCATTCAGTATGTCAGCTCTTGATTCAAAATTATTGTTTTCTGCAGTGCGACAAAGTGATAGTGGATCGTAATTACTTTCGTACGGTCCAACTTTGCTGATTACAGCTGTCAAATCATAGTTGTCGAGTCCGGGATCACTAATAGTTCTCCGTTTTCCTTTCGTGTCGCTACGTGTTCTGTGACGTTTCGGAGACGTTAATATACCACAGTCCTCGTCAGTGTCCGGCCACATACTCGATTGTTTTTGAATATTTAAACTATGTGAGCTCGAAGCCGATACAGTTTCGTTTCCATTGCTGGACACAGTGCTGTTATTCCTACGCTGAGAAAGTCCCGTACCTAGATTATTCTCATTCGAAAATAATGGTAATATTTCATCGGTACATTTCATTCGCTGAAAACCAGCTGGATAGTCCAGGTTGTGTTTAGTTTCTTTTTCCTCGTTCTTATTCCGCCTGTGTTTCGGTAGTTTCGAACGTGTAATCATAGGAGAAGTCGGTGTTGTAGGAATAATGTCGTCGCAAAGCGATAAATTTCTTATGGCTACAGATCTTGTCGGGGTGGAATTTCTAGAATCACTTCGATATGGACTATACGGTTTTTTATCGTTATGCATAAGACTTTTAGTTCCCCGAGAAAATTTGTCTGAGAAGTCAGGTGCTGGCAGTTGTTCTGTTTGACGTCTGTTACGTGAAGCTTTTGTATTCCTGCTGCCAAAATCATCATTACGGAGGAAGTTAGGATCGAAAGAATTGTCAGCGCTTTTATCAGATGATTTACATCCATCTTCTTTTCCGAATGAATTTGACATTATTTGTTCTAAGAAAGTGGCTTCTCTCGTGTTGTTGAGTCTTTGTTTGTTACATCGTCGAGAATTTGATTTGGAAGTACTTGCATTACCACCCGCATATGACATTGACATATCGTTGTCTGTTATAATGTATGGAGATGTGCTATCATCATCACATAGCTTTATATCTTCTTTTTTCTTTTTATCAGTATTCGTTGAAAGTGAATTTATTGCTGGTAGCGGACAAAGATTTGTTCTCTTTTTTATAGGATTCTCCCTGATCGCGGAGAGAAATTCTCTTGCGGATTTATCCAACTCCGAATCAGGCGTTCCTACTTTTATTCTTCTCCGTTTCAGGTTTTTGAATTGCTGTTGATGCGAATTACATGGTTCGGTTGATGACCATAAAATACCTCCCGTGGCCTTTTCCAGATCACCTGTGTTGTTCATACTGTCATCACACTTTTCTACTTTTACTCATATTTTGAATTATCAACCTAGGTGAAATCATGTTGAAAAAATATATCAATGTGGTTGAAATGTACAAGGCCACAAACGATCACGAAATTGCAACTGAAAAAATTAACTGCGGTTAGCTTGAATCTCACTGAGATTGTTAAATTCTTTTCGAGTATGAGAGACAATGAATCCAAAAGTTTGGATAATATTCTCTCCCTCGTAATGACTACTCTAAGTTTGTTTTGAAAAGATAGTCACTCGAGCGACGCCCGATAAGTGTCCGTTTCTGATTCAAAATCTATGGATGGAAACTCTAAAGCTTTAATACAGTTCAAAGATATTTCAACGCTTTAGTCGTAAAAGAAGTGTCTAAAAACAGTGTTGTAGGGCGTGTTTCGAGAGCACTTTACATTTTCAACTCTTCGAGAGTAAATTACGTTCCATCCGTGTCTTCTACAGAAATGCGAAATGGGAAATAAAACATTTCTATTTACAAAAAGATAAAATCTTAGAAAGGTAATAATTTAACTTTCGTGTATTGATGCAATCGTACTAGATTTTTTTTTAGGGGGGCTGCACTAGTGTAGGATACACACAACAACATCCTTCTAATACTACATTGCAGGTTTCACAGATAACAGCAACGATATATAAAGTCCATAATAAAATTCAATGTATATAGATTCTACATGGCTGCAAACCTTGGGCCGAATACCGATTAGGAATGAAGAGCCTTGAGACGCGTTCTAGTGTCAGCCGACGATCGTCTTTGATAGACCAAGCGATAAAGAACGATGTAATTCATTTTTCGAATTTTGTTTTATGAAAATGTGTTGCGAATTTTATAGCGTATAGGGCGCATGGATCGAAATCGGAAATAAATCGGAAAGGGTACGCCCTCTAGCCTGTACTGTGCTGTACGTATTCTAAAATTCGTCGAAACGAATGATCCTTATTTTAAATCACGAATGCTACATCCTATTGCATTACGAATTGTAATAAGTCTCCCGAACGATAAATATGTTCACTTATATTCTTAGCTTTCCGCGATCTGGAATTTTGTTTCATCGGGAATAAAAAAAAATCGATGAAAATCACTGAAGCGTAATATCACATTTCTGCATTGATACGTAACGCGCGCACTTGGAAGCGTTAAAGTACCTGGTTTAGGATTTTTGGAATTTCTCACAGGTTCAATTAATAATCAAAATACTATTCCATTCTGCTTGAGAAAGTAGAAATATGAATGGTAAATCGACAATAGAGAACGAGGTGTATACTTTTCTCAGTACAACATTGGGCAATCAGGATATACATGAAAAATGCAAGCAGTTGTCGCTGTACGTAAACAGCTACGAAAGCCAGTTTCTACACAGTATATTTCCTCGAGTCTTGGAAGATATTTTCTCGATCACACAGCATTCCAGCTGGGGCTTAACAGTATTTCATCCGAAATCTCATGAGTTTGCTTGTGTTAGGGAATTTCTCGGACCGAAGGGTTCCATTTTTCGTATGATAGAAAAGATCCAAGAAGACGAGTTCTTGCCAAAATTCAGCCTCCCGAACATGCTTGTTCCACTTCACATGAAGGCCAAAGTTGAAGCTGAGGCGGCCAATGGAATTCAAATGAAGACCAAGTCGGCTTTTGAATTATATTTCTGTTATTTTTCGTCCTACATAACGAAGACCCTCCAGAACAAAGCTACCGATACCTCTTACATTAATCATTCCTACCGTAGTTTCTCAGCTACATCCATGCCAGTTGCTCCCGAAGAGTATTTGTATTTCTCTTTGCTCAACGATTATCTATTTCATTTTATGTCTACAGACAGCCTACCACCCACTATGAGCAGTGGCCATAACACAAATGCTTACAAGTACACTAAATCACATTACAGTGTAACAAAAGCAAGTTTTTTGCTTAGGCACGATTCGGGTAAAGACTGCAGCTATGGTCCCAGTAATTCAAAGGAAATGCGATGCTGTGATGTACTCATGCAATTGTTCTGCATGTTTTGGCTCGACGACTTCCAGTTTGTTTACCCCGCTAAGATCGTACCGACAGAAAATCATGTCAGAGCTTTACGTCAACTCATCAAGCATGTGCATACTTTTTGTAATGCGCATTCGGATCATTCACTGCTAAAGAGATTTCAAACCGACTTGGCTACTGAACAACTTAATCAAAACATGCTGCTTCGACTTCAGCCGGCACTGTCCGATTTTTTTTGCCATTGTTTTGAAGTTTGGCCCTTAGACTGCAATTTTAGGATTGTTTTGGAAACCTGGTTGAGTTTTATTCAACCTTGGAGATATAATTCCACCGGAGACGTTCGACTAAACGAGGACCGGAATGTGGCAAACATGTGGTATCACTTCATATGTACCAATCTTTCTTTTTACAATAAATTATTTCAATTAGCAGTCACAAGATTTATTAGGGTTGACATGAGCTCGCCTGAAAATGCTATGTTGTTGTACAGAATCACAAAAATCTATCGTCAACCAAATTTAGTGATCTTGATTGAAGAAGCTGAGGAAGCTATTTCAGGAAACACAAAGAACCTGCCTTGCCATATTTCTGGTGGAAATTACGAAAGTTACTTGGGAAGCAGTCACCACGATAGCATGCTTAAACAAGTGGAAGTTGATTTTATCTTTACTGATAAATTCAGAGATGCAATAAATCAATTGCTTCTTGTCAGCGCTCAGGCGCTTAACACGATCAAGTCTACTAAGGATTTTACAAGCAGTGATTTTTCTAAAAAGTTTTTACATTACGTAGGATACGGGGCGCTTTTTGAACAGGATGGACAAGAAAACCTGGCGCAGGTCAAGTCGAAGATGGAAGAGTATTTGACCTACTCGATAAAGAACCTCGCTGATATATTTGATCTTCCAATTCCGGATGCTAATTCACAAACCAAATGGAACAAAAAGGGAAAAGACATAGCAGATTTTAAGATCACAGAAAACGGGAAAAAAGTTTTATCTCCCCTTGGTCGACATCAGCTTCAGAATAATCTTAGGAAGTTTCCTGTAAAACCTCATACAGAATATGATCTTCAGCCAGTAAGAAGTTTTGAAAACATCTTTCTTGTAAGGTTGTTATACACGCTGTCTAGCAAATTCAATGCAAGATTTGCAACAAAGATCAATAGAAGGTGTAATGAAGGGGATTTTGTTGGCAGAATTCTCAAAATCATATTTCGAGATAAAAATGAAACTTTTTCAGACCAAACCCGCATGGATTGTAAATATCGTTTGAGCTTGCGTTTCTTGGCTCATTACAGAAATGTTTTTTACCTTGTGTTTTTGTATATTTTTTCGATAGTTTTTGGTTTAAATTTTTTTGGTGTGATTTTTGGTCTTCTGCTTTGTGGACTACTGTATATTTTTATCAGAGCACTTTTAATAAAGTAGTATATGAATTTAATAATGTACATCACAAATTCTCTGCAATATTATATCCGTCTGTGTGTGTACGCGATACAGTATTCATGTATACAGGCCGCATAGATCTCGCTATGCCATTATCCCCTTTTCAAGTCACCAACCACCTAGTTACATCTTATATAGTGGGCCAGCAATTAGTCCGCGAGTTTTTGAAGGATGATTCTACTTAGCCATCTAGCGGTTGGAAGTTTTCACTTAATGGTTTAAATGATCCAACAGTGACATCTAGCGGTTGAATTTTTTTACTTCACCTAACGCTTATAAATGAATTTTTAATGATCCAATCACGCGGAATTAGCACGTATGAGACGTAATACATGAACTAACATTCTCTGAAAGAATTGGGTCGATTGATTTAGTTGACACCGAAAAAATTTATTTCGAAACTCGAATACCTATTTCATGTCGGCCGTAACTAGGTTGTTGTTGAAATAGGTATTCCAGTTTCGAAATATATTTTTTTGGGCTCTCAATCACAATGAAAACCGCTAGATCGTAGCAAAGAGCGTATACGTCATATATCCGCACGCATTGCGAGCCAGTCAGAAATCTCGTTCTTTTCATCAAACGATCCTGCGAACATGGTATGTAATCGTGGCTTCTAACGTTTATCAATGCGAATCGCATTTGTATATTGTATATTACTATTATTTACATGTGAAAATTAACACTGTTTGTAATAATGTTAAGATAAAATGTATAAGTCTTATATAAAGATTAATTTACCGTTACTGTGCAGCCCTTCGAAACATGTCAGCTACATTCCCAGCAACCGCCAAGCATTTTAGTCATAACTGACTCGGGAATTCGATGCTAACAAATGTGGACCGCATTTTTATTATTTAGGGTTTCGTTGTAATGTCTTGAATAATTTTTTGTTTCAAAGTTTAATTTCAACACGAAGCCCCAAAGTGAGGCAGGCGATAGTAGCACCAACAATCCTTTCAAAAGTTTCCTTCCAAATTTATTAGTATGCTTCGGCTCGTTATGCATCGAGTATTGATGTATATTTTGCTTTGATGGGGCTGCACAAATTTCTCCATTAAAAAATATCATGAATGCTGTTGCATTGTTTGAACTCGTGTATTAATTTAGCCGAAAGGGAAAAAATCACGGAAGCGCGTGGCTCCGGCCCCCCTGATGGCCAGGAAGGCTGCTTCCAAAAAAGTAACAAATCCATTGTTTGAGAAGCGACCAAAAAACTTCTCAATTGGTAAGTGTCTTTTACATACTGGTGTAGTTTTCCAGTTTGCATTACTACTATTCTCCTTTGTTTCGTAGGTCAAGACGTTCAACCCAAGAGAGATCTGACAAGGTTCGTAAAATGGCCGAAATACATACGGTTGCAGAGGCAAAAGATTGTCCTTCAACGGAGATTGAAGATTCCGCCAGCGATCAATCAATTTACCAATGCATTGGATCGCCAAACTGGTAATGTAACACTAATGTTTAACATTCACCGATTCAATACTTGAATAACGGTTCCTTACTCCTTGCTTAATTTTCATTCAACTTGAATATTAAAATACTAATACTTAGGATATAAAAATTAAATATCTTTTCTTCGTTCCAGTACAGTGTTTTAATATTGATGTCCCTTGCAGTGGTATTTTACCATACATGCAAGTTTTAGCAAGCAAAAAGCTTCATTGCTTTTTGCTTGTCATAACATACAGCACCTCCATTTCAATGTTGAATTGAATATGGAGGTTGTATACTGTATTGTTCAACTTTGTACAGCCTCGACTTTCTTCCGTCTGGCCAACAAATACCGCCCAGAAACAAGGCAGGATAAAAGAGAGAGGCTTAGGAAGCGTGCCGAGGAGCGGTGGGTTTTGAAGTTGAAATTTAATTATGAATACCAACATATATGTTCAATTCTATATTTACAGAGCTGCTGGAAAGGCTGATACACCTACACGCCGGCCTAATGTCATTGCTTCTGGTGTTAAGTCTGTAACAAGCTTAATTCAAAGGAAGAAGGCACATCTTGTTGTCATTGCTCATGACATAGAACCAATTGAGGTTCTAAATCTTTGTTAAATGCCGAATATATTTTGCAATATGGATTTTTGTGTACTGCAGTGAATTTGGTTGTAGTATTGTCGTTTATTTGATTTTAGATTGTCCTGTTCCTCCCGGCCCTCTGTCGCAAAATGAATGTGCCATATTGCATCATCAAGGGCAAGGCACGTCTCGGCCGACTCGTGCATAGAAAGACATGCACTTGTGTTGCCATAACAGAAGTCAATAGGTAAAATTATATTGTCATTAGACAGGTTAGATTTTAATATCACACCGAGCTTGTTATCCCATGAAGACAATAAATATTTGCTATCTGATTCATATGCTGAAATTCCACCAAGATCTCTGAGGATACTTTGTGTTTCATCTGTATACAATTTCTGTTGATAGATACTGTTAACATATAAATTACATTAACATGATATTCAAAAATCTTTTTCAGCGAAGACAAGTCCAGCTTGAGTAAGCTAGTCGAGACCGTGCGAACCAACTATAACGACAGATTTGATGAAGTATGCATGCCTATTTCTATCATACTATTTAATCATCAGCATGAAGGGATAATTAAACATGGTGTATGTATTTTATTCACTTGGACAGTCTTGTTCATTGAATGATATATGCACACCTTGTATTGCTTTCTAGGCTAATAATTTCTGCATTGATGTAAGAATTTCTTCACCTGAATGTATATGTGGATTTTTTGACTTAATCTGAGCAGAACAGTTTTATCATCATTCAGCTGTCTCGTTGTATTTTCTGTAACTTTGCCCTCAAATCTAATTATTTCTTCAGATCCGTCGACACTGGGGTGGACAGATCATGGGCAATAAATCCATGGCTCGCATTGCTAAAGTGGAAAAGATTCGAGCTAAAGAACTTGCTGACAAAGCTGTTTTGTAATTAGTCTCTAGGATTAGTTATCAAATAAAAAAGTCTTAAGAGGTCAATTCTTGTGTTTTCAATGTATTTTTATGAGGCTTTTCAGCTCTTAGGCTTGAAGTGAAAAAACAATCTTAGATATGGTTAGCATGGATGGATTTTGGGCATTGTGTATTTAGTGTACCTTACTCGAAGAAGCTATATTCGCCTCGCTATTGCATCGAGAATTTTGAGGTCGACTGGGGATTGGTATGGTATGCTTCATAGGTCGAAGAACTTGGAACCTAGATACTAGAGGTTTTGATAAGTGCGTTGGCGGGTTTATTTAAGTCTTGGCGGGTGCCCGTTACGTGGAATTGGTGGTGAGCAGTCTTTTTTCTTTTTAAGTTTTTAAGTTAAGATGTGTAGTTCTGTCGTTTTGTGAATTTAGTCGTGTCTGCAGTTAAGACAAAGTGAAGTTTTCATTGTGAAAGAGAACTCAGACGTCCACCATGTCTCGTAAGTCGATTCTATTTGCAGCAAACACCATCGTGTCAGATTACGTTACCATTATTTACTGATGAAGATATGATATTTTTAATAGTGCATATAATATTTTAGTTCCTGTTAGTGTTGTATTTTGGACACTTCAAAATCACGTCTATCCCTGTCCTCTGAAGATTAGTTTGACAGCTGACTATCTTTTCTTTATTTTAGTGACTTTCCATCGTTCCCCCGCATTTTAGTATAGTTTGAAACTTATTATGTTTTACAGGTCGAAGCACTAGAATTGCGGGTGTTGGAGAAGGTATGCCGATAGCACCAGTTCATACAATGCCAACCCTTGTTCCAAGCATGGTAAAAACTTAAAACTCATAATTATGTGGTAAATAATGAAATTCACATAAAGACACCTAATCTCAAAATTGCAAACTTAGTTTTATCTTTGCAAGTATACAAAACCACAAGTCATGAGTTTTCATTTGTAACAATTTCGGTACCCGTTTTGTGTGATAATGATTAAATTTTCTTTTAAATTCAATATACAGGTGCCTAGTGCAAGTGTTTTCTTGCAAGGTCATTACAACCACCCGGCCAATAACAAGCTTTATCTTGGACCAAATTTATCACACATGAGTAACAAGGGGCATATTGGAGGCATGGTGAGTTTTATTTGCTCAAAATTTTGAACTATTTTAGTTCAGTCCTGTTTTGATAGATGGAAAATTTCTAAATACAACAGCACTGCATGGGGCTGGGCTGTTGGGTGTAAAGGGCAATACATTTTTTTTTGAGTAAAAAAGGCTGATATCAGTATTTTTCAACATATGTGTTGTTGATACATCTCTCTAATAGATGGTTAACAGAATTTAGTTACCTCTTCTCTATTTATATTAGTATTGCATAGATATTCCAAATAAACTTCAACGGTTCAATGTCATATTTTGATTTGTTATTTTGCAGAGTGCTGTACCGAAAGCTCCCAAACCACCGGAAAAGCCTTTGATGCCTTATATGAGATATAGTAGAAAGGTAACAGGCTTGGTTTAACACCTCTATGTATCATGCCGTCATCCTTACAAAATGTTCTCAAAATTTACTTGAAGTTGATTGAATTTTAGGTCTGGGATGAAGTGAAGGCAGATAATCTCAACTTAAAGCTTTGGCAGATCGGTAAAATTATTGGTCAAATGTGGAGAGAGTTACCAGCTAGCGATAAACAGCAATTTGTTGAGGAGTATGAAATGGAAAAGGTTAAATATTGCGTTGTAAAGATATTATAGGCCAAAAATAGGTAGGGTGGTACATTGATCACCAATTTCTAATAACATATTTACAGAAGTATTTGATACGCCCACTGTGAAGTGCTTGCTATGAACTAGATAATTTAATAGATATTATTCGTATGATACTAATTTTTCGTCGATTCTTCATTGTAGCTGGAGCATTTGGATCTCATGAAATCATACCATAATTCTTCTGCATATCAATCTTATCTTCATGCAAAGAGCAGAGGTATATTCTATTTCTATAGTTCAATTTTTCAATATACATACTAAGCTTGTAGAGGAGAACATGTCTACCAAAGCAAAATTCAATCCCTCGAAACCTTGGAACATACCAATACGAAATAGAATCAGTTCTGAGTAGTGCGTTCAATTTTTAAATAGTTTGTTTTTTGAAATCTGCAGTTTTAATTTCATAGATTCCATGGTGTACAAATTCTTTATATTTCTAATTCTATTCTTCTATTTCCATTAAGCTGAGGCAATGGAAGCATCAGCAGAGAGTTTAGGTTCGGAGAAGGATGATGCCTACATGAGTATTGAACCGGTGGATGACTCAGTTGGTTAGTGAAAGCTTCTGTAATTAACCCTGTAGTTGAAGTAAACAAAGTTTTCTCAAAGTAAACTAAGTTATTATTTTCTTTTCAATGCAGATGACATGGAGAGTGGTTTTTCAGTGAAGCATGTAGCCGCTGCTCGATTTCAACGCAATCATAGATTAATTAATGACATCTTAGGAGAAACTGTTCATGTCCCAAATGTACGAGCAGTTGTCACAAAACATCGTCTCAATATTTTGAAAAATCAGGTTCAGTCATTGCAGTTGCATCAGGTAATCAGGAAACTGTTACTTCTAGGTTTAAACTGCGCAATTACTGTTTCATTCCTGGTCTAAAAGTTTAAACTAAGGTCTACAACCATACTTTTTCCTTTTTCCATTTTCATTGTTAAAAACCAGCATCTAGCACCCTTTCCCAGAGTGTTTGTGTACGTTTGATATCACCGTCTATGTGAGTAAATATAAGCAATGTAGTTATAGCCCTGGATATCCAACATTCAAGTTTGTTTACTGTGTTACAGTATCCGTACCGAATTTTTTTTTCAAGATTTTCTGTGAATATGATTGCATGATTCTATTAAAACCAACTAACCAAATGTTCGGTCAGCTCTGTTATTGCATTAACTTGTTAATTGATGTTTCGTAGAAAAAGCTGGAGGCTGAACTGAAGCACATTGAAGAAGTGCATGAGAGCAAGAAAAGAAAATGGAAAGAGCAAGCTAATTCTTATGGTAAAGAAATGAAAATTGTGAGTTTGTTTTTACATGAAGGATCTTTATTTAATATTCATTAATTCTGAACTAATGTTGTCTATCTATTTCCGAGAAGCTATGTGAAATGTCTCCTCAAGAATATTATAAGGAGTGGAAGCAGAAACAGCAGCTTCAAGCAGAACAGGCTCAACTTCAAAGACAACAAGCTGCAGAGGCTGCAGCTAAAGTAAGCTTTTGAGTAGAATAATTCAAAGTTTTCAGTCCAAGTTTTTGTATGACTTAGTTAATTTATCTATATCAAACTCAAATAGGACCTTGATTGAGGTTAATCTGGCACAAAGATGTGTTCTGTTTGCCAAAAATACAAATAATGTCCTCATCACTGACTTGTAATATTTCATATACTGGTATATAAATATATAGGCTGCCAGCGAGGCCAGGACTCCATCTACCGAGAAAGAAGATATCGGGGAAAAGGTTGAAGAACAAAAGAAGATAGAAGAAGGTGTTGATCCATCTGCAACAAGTGATAATATATCACAAAATACTGAAGTAAGAATTTCTTATCCTACTCGTGTAATACCTAAAGGTTAACGGTTAACTTCTTT
Source organism: Halocynthia roretzi (assembly GCA_013436055.1). NCBI lineage: Eukaryota > Metazoa > Chordata > Ascidiacea > Stolidobranchia > Pyuridae > Halocynthia > Halocynthia roretzi. The sequence goes on from QRAM01000121.1 coordinate 198,829, forward strand.
CCACTTTTTTGATAAATTAGAAATGAACAAAAAAAACCCAGGGGATGAAATCCTACTTAGGTTGCTCACTCTAGAAGTTAGAATAAGAATCTGCATACAGCATTTGTGCCAGGCCAGTCAGTCTAAGGAAATATTTCTTGCTATACAATTCAAATATCTTTAGGACATTAGCTCAGAGGAAATGCCTTCTGTGACAGATGATCCTGCCCCCTCTACAGCTGAAGAAAAAATGGATGTGGATGTGTCAGGAAATAGCAAAGATGACAAAACAGAAATGGTTGCAAGAAATGAGGTTCATTATTTAGTTTCCTTTTAAAGGTTCACATTAGTGACATTTCAATTTTACATTTTCTTTCTTTATTATGAAAGATTTCTGAAAGCTCCGAAGTAACTGAAAATACAAGCACTGAGCAAAATGAGGAAAAAACTGTAGTAGATGCTGATGAAAGTGCTGGCAATGAGGAAAATTCATCGAAAGAAAATGAAAACAACGACAGTGAAAAATTAGAAACAAAGGAAGATCCATCCCCCAGTGAGAAGGAATCAACTGATGCCGATGTGTCTAACACTTCACCAGAAGAAGAAGAAGGAGGAGAAGAAAGAGAAGAGGAAGAAGAAGAAGAATCCGGTGATAATTGACGTGCTGCCATATATAGTACTTCAGGTATGAATTTCTGTTCGCTGTGGCCATATTTCTCTTAGTTTTCTATTCGGAATAACTTTTACACCCGTTTTTTAGAAATTTGAATTACAGCATTGCTTCGAATCCTCATGCAAGGTATTGCTAAACTAATGCAAAGCATGTGATTGCTGGAATAACGGTTTACTATTGAATGCAACTTGCAAATGGTACTCGTCTGATTCTTTCACAACTATACAAAATCGACTAATGTTCACATGTGTACAGAATTGTTGTATTGCATAACTTTTAGGGAATAAAATTCTTATAGATGCAGTACTGTTTTTCTCCTGGAAAGCTGTTGTTTATTCTTTTCTTCGAAGTTATCATTTAGTGACCAAAAGACTACTATATCCTGAATGTTTAATATGTTATTAAGGTTTAAGATTAAGACTGACTAATTTTTCTCTTCCCTGAGTTATAGCAATATTGTAATGGTTGAAGTGAAAGATGATTAAGTCAAATGATGTGCACTGTACATTAGTTTGCATTGTATTTAGAAACTATCAAAATGTTTGCCGAACATACAGTTTTAGCAAATGAAACCGGCATACAGATTTGACATTAAAAGCTCGCGCAAGTCATAAACGGAACAATTATGCGATTAACACGAAATTAGGAGTGTGAAAATCATAAATAAGAAGTAGCATAAATACTAGATTGATCAATTCATCCATTTCAGTGTTTGGATAATTTGATAGTTTTCAGTTTTATTAAGTGTGGATCTGATTAGACAACTAATATTGTGGATATGTAATGGAAATCTAGATAAAAGTTGGCAAGATAAGTGCATTGCAGTAAAACTAAAAGCATTGTGAACAGCAAATAATAGATTAGTATTTTGGAAATGTAATAAAACCTGCAATATATCTTACTATTTTCCCGTGTATAACTCTGATTATACCACATCGACTCGTAGAGGTTGCTCTCGGTATGGTAAATTTCATATTGAGGGCTGTTTACCTTATACACTACACTCTCCGCTTATGGTGTCATATAACCCTTACTACTAAGATATCAACTCATTTGCCTCTTTGTTTAGCGGTTATGTGATACTAGATCGAACCAGTGCTAGGAACATTCAAATGTAGCTGATGTATATTGATTGCCACGGGCTAGGTTGCATTTGTTTTTTGATTCAACTAATGATCGGCCTGTGAAAACAAACCCATAATGCTCTGCATGTGGCTGATGAAATGTGTGACCAACCAGTTTCCGTCTCGTGAATTTCCGTGGTATGAGTCCAGTTATTGGCCTGAATAATATGTAACCTCCATTTGGCAGTTCATTGCTTTCTTCAGTCCAATAATTAGGCCGTCTTTCAAACGCTCTATAATTTGTTTTGATATTATCTGCAAATGTGCAAGTAGGTCTTATGGATTCTCTTCCGTCTACAGCATTATCTGTTGCCACTCTTGCTGTTACATACACCACAGCATCGTAGTTTCCGCATATGTATTCTATGCAAACATCTTCACTTAGCTTCCTTGAGTATGGACGCCGTCTGCTTGCAATAATCATTGTCCTCTTTCTATGTTTTGAAGTAATATAGATTGTTCTTAAAATATTTGCTAATGCTAGTTAGAGTTGAATCTTACCTAGATGTCATTTTGAACGTTTCTCTGCGCCAGCCAATCATTTTATTTGAAACATTATTTCCACCGAAGGTAATCGCCTCAATGACCATTGGGACATCTTTTGTTCTAGCGGATGTATGTAACATAATTACAGACACTTTCATGTGACAAATCGTCGCCCTCAATTTACGATTGCCGGCTTCATCATTGATTTCTTCATCAGCAAACATCATTGTTTGAATAATGCGATTTTGAAAATTAGTTGCCGGTACGACGTTTCCTCCACCGTCGGACGAAAGAGATTCGTCGCGAAAAACATAGGTGTAACGTCCGCCTTCTAACTTCCTGCAGTCTTCTTCCTTTCGAAAGTATGCAGATATCGGCGGCTCTGGGTCATTCCACGAATGACTAGGTATAGGCTTTCCATCATGTTCATCAGGATTTACTCTAGTTTCACTGAAATGATTCCCGACTGATTCCAAACTATGATGTGCCACACGACCCATATCAGGGTGAGGCGTGTCTGGTTTAAGCAGAACGAGATCATTTCCCTGTTTAGATGCCGATAGGGAACCGAATTTCCTGCAACCGACCGGCATGCACAGGCCCGAAGTGTCAGTAACTCGAGTAAGATCTTCAATGAAGGTTTTATATTTGTTGGTCTGGGGTTCACCTGGTCCTCTGAGTGATGGAGCTTTGTCGGTTGATGTCATGATAACGCGGACACCTTGGACAGTTATATTGTGTGAATTCAGAACACGAGCATGTATGTAACACGGCTGCTCACTGTCTCCAAGTGCCCAAGCTGTACTGAACCGAGGAATTTTCGCAGAGAGAAGTAGTATCTGAAAAGAATGATATGATAATCACAACTTGTAGTGTTAATCCTGTAAAAAAACTAGCAGTGCAATTTTTCTTCATTCATATTACGTATGTATTAAAGAATTTCCTGAGCAAGGTTGACTTTTACTCAAATAATCCTATATTCCAGTGGCATCATATACAACTTGTGGTGATAACAATTTCCTTCAAATATTTTTGATGAAAATAAACTGACACGTGACGATTAAATAATTTACAAGCTTAATAATATATAAATTGCCTACCTTTGAGCCACGCTTATTGTACCGTGGATAGATGTCCACTCTTGTGTCGCGTTCTCGCCACAGTCCTGTTAGTTCATCGAGAACCCAAGGTAGAAGTCGTTTGGAGAATGATGATGCTGATATAAAAAATATTGCTCTTTTTCCAGGATATAATTCAACCGATCTTCCATAGTTGTCATACAGTGACACTGACAGTATATCTAGAAATGATTGGACGGTAAAAAAATGTTATACAATGGATAATTGTCTAACATACATGAAGGACTTATAATTCTTTTCTCTCCATCCAAATTGATGCCAAGGAAACCTCCCGGGATTGACTGTAACAGCCTTTTGTCTCTGTCATAATCAATAATCAAACTTAAAACTGCCTGAACTTGGCCAGTGTACATGGATTCAGCCTGCTGTCGAATCAGAGAACTTGCAGGAATAATTAATCTCAATCTTTCATTGCTATAACTGGACGTCCTGGATTGAAATGAATTGCAAATATTCCATTAGGCGATAAATTCAATCAGTTTATTTACATAGGTATTGTACCTAAACACGTGACGCGTACCTAAACACATGATGCAGACCGACGCTTGCATTGAACCGAACACGTATTGATCTTCCATTTATAACCACAGAATGAATGGTGATGTCACCGGGAATGACAGGTAGCTTCTTAATTGTTGCTGGAAAGCGCTTAAAAATGACATCGACGAACGTCAGAGTTACGTGGTGTGCCTCTTCCGGCATAGATGAGAACAGGATGCGAAACGAACCTGTATCTGAGGTGTATGCCATCACCCGACCTTGGTGAATAACCTTAGCATGTTTGATTGGTATACCTTGAAATTGAATGATATGGATTCACTTACTTACTTGGATTGTTTAGTTGCAGTATAAATTGATTTATATTCATAGAAATTTCTTGGAAACAATGTACCTGTCATTGCAGTTTTCAGAACACCTTCAACAACAGTAAATCGTTCTTCGCATATTGCACATGCACACTTCTGTATAACCGTAACAATAAACGATGTGTCATATGTGGAATGACTACAGTTAACGACCACAGGCGATGTCACAGATGGCATACAGCATTGTCTGGTTCTACCACAAGTTGAGGCCGTTGTGCTCTCTGTTTTTCCATGTACTGCAGATTTGTAAAAACATGGCAGCCCAAGACATTGTCCCACATCCATGATGTTTGCTGCAAAATTGGAGATACCATATATACTTTATTTGTTGTGCATCGTGTTTAAGAGGATAAGTTAGCCTCAAAATACACTACTTTGAAATTCTTTTGTTGAATCTGTCGCAAAACATCCATCAGGAAGATGAACTATTCGACTTTCCGGTGTGGGATCACAGGTAGCAATCCACGGGTCTGCTAACAGAAAATAAAAAATGAAAAGTAATTATGATCTGATGAATCTCTCACAACTTTTTGCATCAGGAGCTTGTTTTTATATTATCCTCACCGATTACTGCTAAAAGCGCAGACTCGGATATGTGTGATCCCAGTTCATTGGTTGCTTTGCAAGTATACACACCAGCATGCTTTATTGTAACATTTGAGATCCGCAAATCAACTTTGGTGTGTCCGTAATCTGGAAATTTTGAACTTGATTTTGAAAAGCCAAAGTCAAATACTGCATCCCTTGTGTTCCTTCTGATTTTAATTTCCTTCCCATTACGAAACCATTCTACGGTCGCTTTCGGTATTCCAACAGCTTCGCAACAGAATGTAACTGGGTAACCCATAGGAGCAACCTGCATGCAAAGATGAAGATTCAAAAGGTTAACTACACCAGATTATAGTTCCAGTTAATATTAATATGTACAATTAATACAGAGCCAGAATTTACCTGAGATACGGGCCCTCTTATTATGGAAGATGGAAAATCGCATAACTCGCGATCAAAAACACATTTCCATGTCCCGTTAAAACAAACACTGTTATAGAAATGGATTAAAAAGTATGTTTCTGATTTTGAGCTGAGTGAAACAAGCAAATATGCAGAATTCTCACCATCTTTCACAATTTCTATTGTGTTTCGTTCCATTGTCAAATATCAACCCAGCGTCGATGCAAGGACAGTGATCAGGTGTAACACATTTATCCTTATGTAGAACTTTACCTTCTGGGCAGTGACATCCACTGATACACCTGCCAGTGGATGCACATAGCTTTCCATATTGATTTACCGCACCTGGACAATATTGCACACATCTTGGTCCACATTGCTGGTACATTCTACCTCCATAGCACCGCTCTGTAGTGTGACAAATTGTTTAAGCAGATACCGCTATCAGTAAATAAACAGACATTGAAAATGAAATTGAAATACCACAAACATATTCTTTTCTCCAATTAAGAACAATCTTTTTTTTCAAACACTCTTCAGCATAGGCCTCCAGGGCAACGCAGAAATAGGTGTTGGTTCGCTGCAGAGTGGAAAATAGATATAGACTGACATAATTTTTTCTGCAATATGCTTGGAATCTCTTAATATCTCACTACCGTGATCGATGTGCTACAGATGTCAAACATGCAGGACTCGATGAAAGGGCTAACGGAAACTTCATGATGACATGCTCCAAATACACGCCTATTCATCAAATAGCTGCATGTCGCTCCTGCTTTTTCTCGTAACTTATGATCTCTTTCACAAGGTTGCGGAGGTACTCGAATAGCAGAACAACTGGAAACAACAAAATTAACTGGGTAATTTGTAGTTTATGTAACAAAACAATAAGTCCGGTCTTACCTGAAATTCAATGTGCCTTGAAGCACAGTCCAACTTTGTCCAAATTCAAGATCGGATGACACTGATCGACCAGAAGGTATTATGTTATCATCTGAAGAATCCCCATTGTAATTGCCGCAGAAACCTCGTGTTCGGCTAAAATACTTAGGGCCGATTATTAGGTAAAGTCGATGCGGCAATGCCCATTTTATTTCTAGGTCACTTCCTGCGTTCAGTATGGTATAGGAACCAATCTGTTTAGACGTAAATACAGGTTTAGATGTTTATAATGACTTGACTCACTTAATAATAACTGTCAACATTCACAACTGCAATGGATATGTCCAGTTGATACAGCCCAAAATTACCTTTTCATAATGATAGGCATTATTAGATTTCAAAGGTAGTTATTGCAGGTCAGATTATTAGATTATCAGATTATCTGTCCTGTACAATTATCCCCATACTCCCTCCAACAGAATATCTCCCCAAGACAAGAAGCAAAAATGTTTTTTGACTTTAGTTTTATTATAATTTGCATTATGCATGTGGCTAGAAGGAAGGGAGAAACATTCATGTATCAAAAAGGCATGGCATAGACCAAATTTTGTCGATAATTTTTATTCCATATACATGAATGCCGCAAACGTCTCAATGTAAGTTCTGTAGATCTAGTTTAGGCCTTGTTTACCTGTAAGGTTTACCTTGGCAATGAAAATGGAGCCGCATGGGGAGACATAGGGGAGATCTACAGGAATGCTGTTCACCTGTGCTGTTCCATCTCTGTGTATGTCTACCACGGCAGCATATCCAGTCATGGACAAGATGGCTGTGAGGCTGTTGAGACAACTCAAGCGTGGTCCACATACTCCATTGTAAAGTAAAATCTTTAGTTGTAAAAAAAAGAAAATATGTATTGTAAACCATATGTTTTCCCATTTTTTATCTGTTCCCACAATCTTAAATTTGTAGACAGGTTGTGCGTCATTAAATAAGTAGTAAGTGGATTCTCGTAGCGGAAAAATGCATAATTTAGACAACATTACCTTTTTATATAGAAGCCGTTGCTGCTCGCCCCCTAAATCATGACGCTACATCGTGAAACATGTCTCATATCATTATAACTTACTTTGAATTCATTACCAGTTGCATCATGCGACAAAACATATCCGCAATCTCCATGGAAGTTGAATCGCCTGCCATCAAACGTTTCGTAATGCGGATCTCCGATTGCGGAACAAACTCCTACATATAAATATACAGTATAAGAAAAAGTGTTCCCGAAAAACACTTATAGCGATATTCCTCCTATAGAGTTAACGAGGAACTATTTTGAATGACTTATAATAGTTACCTGGACAGACCTGCGTGTTGCACTGCTTAATATGGATGAATTTTCCGTGACACGTCTTTTTATTTGGGGGCACGCCGGTACAGGTCCGTCGTTTAAACTTGATGCCTCTGCCGCAAGTCGCATTGCAGGGCGACCACTCTGACCAGGGTAGCATCTGACCTGTAGGTACAAAAACCACCTTGTAAGATTTACTGTATACCATATTTGATGTGTCGGTTGCCATATATTATTTATCTCGTGACCTAGTGGCCAGCACTTCAAACTGTATACCCTAAATGATTTTAAACCAGCCAATTTCATCAACAAATCATTACAGCTAATGGCGAATGTCAAAGAATTTACATATTTATAACATAAAGGTCATCATGGATTAAATTTAAATCTTTACTGGAGTTAGCCGGGAAGAAGTTTCCAATTATTCATTCCCCCATTAGTAATGAAATTGTTTTGTCAATTCAGTTTAAAGTACTGTATGTAAAAGTATTGTACAGCGATACTGTGGGTATTTTCTATCTTCTGTTATCTATCTTAAAGAAGAATACTATCTATTCACGCTTATCCCTCCATTGCTATTACTATCAACACAGCGTTCAATGCAATGTGAACACATGGGATTTTACGCGCAAGTTGAACACTGTAGCTTGCGTTATAAGGCAACTGTAACAATATACGCTCTTGCCACTAACGCCTTCCCACAATGTCACTTCGGGATTAAAAGCTTTATCATTTTGGTTTTTTAACTCTATACGGAAGTTGATTGTTAAACAACTATATAACATTACGTCAATAAGGATATAAAGGTGGATAACATCAAGAACATTGCGCGATCTAAAAGAATAAACATTCTCACAAAAAGAGATTATGCGCGATTAGTACATTACCATAATCTTTCCCTGCATCATATATTAATGTTTTAGCATCTTGACGCAAATCAAAGCCATTATTGTTCTCAGATTGTCATATACTTTGTTTGTTGTTCCAAAGTTGACAAGTGTTATTGGCAACGAACACGTAAAAGAAAACCTCCTAGGACGTTGTATAGGTAACGTGTTGTGGGACATCAGCTTGCCAACAGTTTGTGTGGTAAGACCTATATATATATATTCCGCTAACATTGCTGTATACGATGAAATTCGTGATTGACCGTCTGTTCCCTTTACTTGATAAAAATGCTATCTTGAAGGTTTGAATTCAGTAATTCGCTCCAAGTACAAGTGTTGTTATCAATAAAAATGTTGGTGTTTTAATCATTAACCTTTTATCATTAAATCCGCTTTTGCACGCAGCTCTCTTCCTCCCCTTCTTACGGTAACTGTACATTGGTATGTACCGGCGTCTTCCCTTCGCACTTTACGCACCACTAAACGGTAACGTTTCTGAACAATCCGTTTTCCGTACATGTCAAGAGATTTGTTGTCTTTCATCCATGTGACATTGATATTTGATGATTGATGGTCTAAGATCTGTATGAGATAATACAGTGATCCTGTTTAGGTGATTATGATTGATGGTCTTAGGGAGAGATATATTCTTTGATGGTGTTTATATACACGATACGGTTTATATTATCTAGAATTATCCATTATGACTGTTCATTTGATACAAAGAAATTAAGTGAAAGCAAATTGATCAAAAACTCTGAATTTAAGGTTGCCTTTTGCTTATAAAGTAAGAGAAACGAGGTACATATTTGTAGCAAATGGCGTACCAAGAGGAAAAGTCAAGCAACCAGGTTTATGTCTAACGTCAAGAGTTGGGTTCTAAAATTACGTGGTGCAGTATAAGCAAGGTGATGTAACGATAATACAAATTAACTATGCTTCCAACAACGAACAGGAATGTGCATGTGCATGTTTACAGCACGTCACTGATATGATCGGCTTCTGTTGAATATGGTAATCGACATGAATGAATATATTGTATCTACAATAAATGTTATCCTCGATCAAATAGGCGTATATGGATCTGAAACAATGGTTAAGAATTCTCCTATTCACCGGTTGTAATTACAGTATTCCATTGTCTGATTTACCTGACAATTGAATATAGCAGTGTGGCCTCGTTTAACATATTGATCCACCGGTTTTCTGTAAAATTCCATCCGACCAGGCTCTGGCAGTCGTACAAGGATTCGTACAGATCGTCTGGCGTATGTTACTCTGTTGTAAGCAAAACATATCCACTCCCCTGCGTCTGTGTCCTGAACCTGAAATACGTTATATATTGAATGTTTTACCACTAGTGAGTCCATAGCTTATATGTGTAATTTGTATGTTGATATACATTACGTTAAGTAATTTGAGTCGCAATATTCCTGGCGCAATCTTGTATATAACTGTGTGTTCGTTTGATCTCAGAGTGGCGCCATTTCTCCGCCAGCGGACTGATGGCGTTGGTAGGCCAGTGACGATACAGTCGATCGCTAACACAGGATACCTGATAAACATCGAATTTGGTCATTATCTATGTATTTCTAATTGCGTAACGGTACAATATATACGTTCCCATTAAGACCAGACCGAACTTACAGCCTTGTAAGCGACGGTCGGAGGGCCCCCTGAAAACCTAATTTCATTTTTGCTAAATGCATTTCAGCCGAGGTATTGTATTGCATTTGGGTTCAGTCATGAGGAAGGAAAATAGGAAATAAAAACCATCAGCTGTATTTTGAAGTAGACTAATGAATTTAAAATATTCGATTCGAATTCTTGTTGTTGCTGAGCTATAGTTGTTACTGTTTCCGGCACAAGGTTGCGACCCTGTATCAGTGTAAAATTTGCAAAATGCACAGAAAGGTTTTGCTACACTCATAGTCATAGTCATAGTTTCATACGAAATCGCGCTTATAGTTATACTCATAGTTGTAACAGATTTTTATGACACACTGATTATTATAGTATATCCGGATTCGTCTATGTGTCTTGCCTATACCAAATCCTCTTTTCTTGGTAACCAGTGAAATTATAAGAATAATTACGCTGAGTAGACAAAAGCGGGATTAACAAGCTTCCGATACAGTCAAATTTACTTGGAAATAGCATCGGCGGTTTTACCTGGAACAGTCCATAGCATTATTACACGAGTGTCACAAAATAACATGAATACAGAAATACGATTTTCTGCGTACGTCACATTAAAGTAACAGTCAATTGATAACCGTGCCGTAGGAACCCAAAATTTATGAATGTGTTTCCGTGAATAAAATTAGTATACTACGTGCTACTAGACACGGACACCAAGTTAAATACAAACTATTGACGTCTGTCAGTGACCACCCACAAAGTGTCTGAAATTAGTTGTTGTAACCGCTGTATAAATATATGTAGGCGCAGTGTAATGTCGCTCTCTATTTGGCCGACATCCATTAAAGCTTTACTGATGGCTTACAATTTGTCCCAGTCAATGACTCACTCATAGTGTCGGTGAGTAACCAGAATAATTTTTGTGTCTGTCTCAAATAAAGTTTTTATTTTACTCATAAACAAAGTATACGTTTTCAATATTAGACATGTCGGGGTCTGGCTGGCTAGAATATTTATTAGGTGACACAGAAAAGGTGTGCGACTTTACCAACACGCCCTCCGCTTGATATTCACTAGCCCTTGAATACATTCGACATACAATTTGAACTGACTCAGCTTACTTAATTATATACAGATGGCCATAGAAAAGGTGTGCGACCATTGGCATAAAACGAAATGAAAATCCTCAATTCCTGATATTTCCATGTAACAAATTCTTCTATTTCATATTTAAACATTATATAACACGATACTGATATGCTATTTTACATTTTAGAAAATGTGGAATTCACGCTATTTCGTTTTATCTGTAGCTACGAATCTCAGTTTCGCGATGATTTCTTCTATATTATTCAAATTACTTGATTAAGAAATTGTATATCCTTAATATGACTGTTGTTAACGGAATGATACAAGACGAATTTAGATCGGATTGCGCGCCTTAGTCTTATGAGATTATCGCCTTAGATGACTACCGTGATGAGATTACGATGTCTGAATTTTGGATTTGTCAAATTATGAAGGCAGTGAAAATTTAGATTGAAAAATAATAGAAAAAAGTCTTCTCCCTATAATATAAAATTATGCTTACCCTCTGGTCACTGGGATGGTTCTCGGTAATTTTATAACTGGGGGAGCATATACGCGAACCCTGGATGTTGCTGTTTCTTCCCACCCTCCCCCTGATATTTCGGCCCGACAGGAGTACTTCCCATCTTCACTTCCAGTAATGTTGCGCAATACGAGGTATGAGATTCTGCCTCCACCCTTTTCCACTGCAAACGATGAAAATTCCAATATATAAATATTAGCTGTGTAATGTAATGTATATCTTGTATGAAAAGTTGAATTCAAATTATTATAAATTCAAATAGGCTAAGAATTTACAATTATCTACCGCAATGACAGCTAAAATACCTTTATGCGAATTAATTCTGGCAGTAAAATCTACTTCGTGTGATCTCATTATGATATTAAAAGCATGCCCCAAGTGCGAAATATTTAAATAGACAAACAAGTGAACAAGACTAGAAATTTTTTTTGAGGATTTACACATGAATAGATCTTGATAACTGACGTTCAGTTCATTGAGGTTTTACATCCGTCTCCGTTTTCGCCAATTTAAGGATCCGAATTAAAGTAAAAGCCCTGTTATTCACCAATTTAGAACATCAAGATCATTTATATTTTTACTTTTTTACTGAGGTTTCAACTAGCCAAATTTAAACAACCATGGGTATTGTTACGGTTTCGCACGAGTTTAGTCTATAAAGATGCCAATTGAAGTTTAATCTTTTCGAGTTTTCCGCTACATTGTTTACTACTCGCTTGTTTTTCGACGATGATATCTTTGATGTCGTTATTCTTAAGTCGTTAAAAATTAAGCACAGAAAACTTATCGTGGTAAACAATCTTGGCTAAGAAAATCCGTCTCAGAAATTCTAATCTTCATAACGTTATGTAAAATCGACGGATGTGATATCGCAGTGAATGGGTTCGCAGAATTAAAACAAAACCATTACCTATAACCACATCTTACCGACTCACAATTTCTGCGGATTACTAACAAATTAATATATTCGTATGTTTCAATTTCGCCATGAAACCATTCGGAAGCAGCTTGCCATGGTAAGATTCATCGATTAGGAGGTTTCTATTTTCATGTACACATTTGAAATTCTCGTACCTACGTAGTAGTCTGCAGCGGGTGGGCCGGTCCATGTTAACACTGGCAATGGATTCCCAGAAACGGCACATGAAAGTTGAGTTGATCGACCTACGGTAACAGTGAGATTGCGCGGTGTGTGAGTGAATCTCGGCAGTGCAAAACATTTCCATTTACTGTTGATACATGTGCTGGAGTGGGAAAAAAATCATACGATAACCATGGTCCTGTTCGTTAAAATGTTCTGTTTTTCCGAATGTGTTCGAATGGTAAGTGGGGAAGTTATATTACTTTATAAGATCTGTGGATTAGAGTATCCTCTAACATCTCACCAACCATAACTCATTGTTGATGGTGACTCTTGACCGCACCTTGTATTCCTTCTTGCCAATTACACACGGACATTCGGCAAAGGGAATACAGACATTCTTGTGCGTAACAAGAGAGGCTGGACAGTGGCAACCAGTTACGCACGCGATTGCGCACGAACGCAAATCGTCATCATCTTCGTTACTGGCACTTACTTGTCCGCTACATGTTCTTTCACAGCTTGGCCCGCAAGCCATGTAAATTTTTCCTCCCGTACATTCTGCAAAGCAAATAAATGAAATTATTCAAAAATAAATACTTTGATCCCTCTGTGTCCAAACTATGTGGTATATATTACTTTATGAATTACTTAATTACTTTATTTCCATTAGGGACACAGTAACAATGCATTGTACAGAAAGTACACTTGGAGATACAACCGATTGATTGTCAGAAATAACAAATCGTTAAATAGACAAAGCGTTCGTGGCAGGGTCTCTTCAGTCATACTATATTTCTATTCATTTACTCCCACGGAAAGAACCTAATTTCCTGTTTTCCTGTTTTCCTGTATAGCTTTATTTTTAAGGAAAGGGAGTAAAGGTTTATACGTTGGTTGCAGTATCACTTACAATCAACATTTACAGTTTGTTATCAAAACAACGTTTAGAAGAATCAAATCTCAAACGAGTTTTTGCTAAGTTAGTTGCTAAGTTGGAAAAAAGGTCATTGAGATACCCAGACAAATAAAACAGTTGGGAAGAACATTGTGATTTCCAGGTTTCAAATAAGAAATGTATTATACCTGACAGCGTGTATACAATCCAGTACACCTATAGAAGCAAATAATTTTACTGTTTGTAGTTTATAAATCAATGTATTCTTATTCAACTGCAGCATGGTACGATGTATCACTGCTTGGACCTCACACGAAGTGCCAATTAGTTCATGTCATAACGAGTAGTGAAATGTTATATTTAAGAAAACCTGTCTACCACACACGCTTGCTTGCTGTACATAACGAAGCACTCTGTGTCACCGCAACGTACAAACAAACCTGCACACATAGGTGTGCAATTTTTGGTTTTGGATAATCTATTATATATCGCCTAAAGTGAGCTAAAAATAATGCTGTCGTAATATATTAGGTACTTAGGCAGTGTTCTAATGAAGTCAATACAGTCGCGGGTGATTAATGTCAAGTTTAGTCCTGTGCGACTGGGTCATACACAAAGAGCAGAAATCAAATGTATCTGATGAAATTCATGTGATTCCTCCCACAATTCGTACCCTTTAAAAAAGAAGAATCATGAATTTGTTTGATATTTTCCAACTTCTCTTAATTTTCCCAATAATCCCTCATGCTTATTGGACTTGAGACAAGCAAATCTTCATTGAAATGTCAAGTCAAGTAGAAGCAATTATATGTATTGTAGTGACTTGAGATATAGTGCATGAAGTGATAATTTGGATAAAAGTAAACGATACAAGCCTTTTCCGAGACACAAGATCCAGCCCGAATTACAAACTCTTGTAGATTCACAACTAGCTTAACATGTATACTTTCCTACTTGTCATATAGCACACGTGAAACAATGCATTATGGCATTTGGCCGTGATACTGCTGGATTGTATGAATCCGCTTTTTTTAGCTTAGTTTTTGCTTCATGGGACTGTTCTCACTCGTTTCCTCATATCATATTTCGCGAAACGAAACTTTGTGGGAGTTTCTGAACAGACATTGTACTGAACAGGTAGCTCATTATATATATATATATATATATTTAACGTTACCTCCTACTCATAAGTCATAATACCTACGAATTACTAAGCAGCCGCAGTGACAGTCGTGGTTAAGTTAGTTTAGTGGGAAACAATTTAACTCCTTGTGTGATCTCTATTTTGGGGGCTTCAAAAGTGTGACCTTAACGTCTCGCGGTTACCCTAATGCTGCCAGAAATCGTATCAATATTTACTGTGGGTAATTTTCACAAAATCCGACTTTCATTGGAACCGCATTTTCCATTTCACGTTGCAGTACAGGAACGCATTTAGAAAATCGGAAATTAAACAAAAGGAGCGATTTCTGGTGGAAGAAAGTTGTTTTATAAACATTGGTTAGTGATCCACGGTTTAGTTTCAGGCAAATAAACGGCTTTGCGAGGCATGGATACAATGAAACAGTGTGTCATTGTCATTAGGCTGTGATACTTACGAAGATCAAATTACGAAGGATAATTGACAGTCCAGGTGTAGCGGGGTTACAGATCTAGCAAGAAGTGATTTTTGACTGGGCATTCTATCGCAATTATAATAATGGGATCCACAAACAGTGATTTGGAATTTTCAACCAATAATATTTGGTTAACCTATGATATTTCTTTGAAATCGGGTTGACAAGCTACTGTTCGATGTCTTACTTGACATTGCAATATTAGTAACCACTGGGAGGTTCGATTTTTTCCTTTTTCAGTCGTTAATTCGATTAACGTTATCCGACAGCAGAAAACTGAGATATCATTACCATAATTCACAAAACACAAAATTTTATATATCAACTGGTAAAGTAAGGTTTTTTGCTTCCTAGTTTTAAACACTTCGAAGAAGCAAATACGTTGCCCTAGTGCTGAGAAATTTGAGAGGAGGGGGCCTCGGATAGTACGGCATATTTGCGAACCTCCTACGAACCATACAACCAAGCAATATCATACCTCATAACTTAGATTAGTTCAATATTAGCATATCTAAGATCACCTCAGAAAGTAAATACAGACCTTGCTTTGATAAGTTTCCATCGTCAAAGTGCTGGCATTGTCGTGGTAAACTACGATTTTTACCATTGTTGACGATTACACTGCGGAACGTCACCTGTACAGTTGATATACATACAATCACTTCAGTAATAATAAACTTTATGTATATACGACTGAGTACGCTTTTCACTGAACGAGCGCACTCGTAATGATCTTCAAACAACCTTGTAAGAATTTAAGAATTGGTAGTTTACAAAGGATATGATAATTTACAGTTCTTCAGGTGAACTTAGGTGAAGCAGTCATTGTCTGATTATTCTTAATTCAATTGGTTACGACTGTTTGACGGCTGACAATTTCTATTCCTAACCTATATAAATCAAGTGCTAAAGGGGGTTCTCGGTCCGCATAAGTCAGGTGAAGTGACTTCAGTGTACAGCTGATTGGACTGAGACGTTAAATAAGTGGATACGGAAGTGAAGACTTAAAAATTTAGGGTTTAGGAATTTTGGAAAGATATTTACATTTCTAATTTTCAAGAGCATGATCGAATTTTTTGATTTGAATGCAACCATGAATAATATATTACTATTATTGTGTAGAATCACAGTGAATCTCTTGTCCAGTTATCGTTTGAGATTTAAAAGTGACCAAGGAGGGTTGACTTAGTATATACAGCTAAATGTTCCAGCATATTTTCGTCCGACAAAATTATGAATGTACGCTTGCATTGTATATTTCTAATAAAACTAACTTTTCTCATAAACTGCACTGTTTTCCATGAAATGCTAATTTATATTTAATTTGAATTTTATATTTGTGTAACTGAAGTAAACATGCCGATACATAAAAAAGTTTATCCGATAAAAAAGTTTTCGAAACTTACCTTAACGGGAAGGGAACCACGTCTCTTGTGTTGAAGTAAACGATAAACCTTGTGGGGTGAAGATGATTGAGAAATATTTTCACAGACTTTTACAGGTGGACGAACAGAACAATTTACCCAGTAGTTGACGGTGTTCGTACTGAAATCTATGTTGACGGCCAAACTAAAGCAATAAAATGAAAAGAATTTGAGAAATATTAAGCGTGAATGCGAAAGTAACGTAATGTTGGTGTTATAAAGTATTGCTGGTGATACCCAAGTTTCCTCCATTCACGCAGATCTGTCTCATTTTGAGATAAATACTGGGAAATTTTAAAACCAGACCCCACCTTCAAACCGTTTGTTAAGTATTAATGAGCACGTGAGCAGCACAAAAAATCTAATAAATTTCAGGTCATTGAGACTGTTGCAGCTGCTGTGAGGTTGATAGCACGAGTAAAGTTAAGAAATATACGTGCCTGCGAAAAAAGCGTCTGCAACTCCGGGTATAAGGGACTTACATGCATATAAGGAAACTGAACCAAATATGCGTACTATATCCACGTGAGGAAAAGAGGCCTGGGATTGGCGTTCAAGGATTAATTAAGATACCGTGATTCGTATAGAAAAGCTAAATACACTAATACCCTGCTTAAAGCTGCCTCGCTTTGCGCTGTTTCGCAATAACGCTCGTCGGAAAATACAGACACGAAGCGGAAATATTATCAGTCTTGAGTCAATATCAAACAAAAGAACCAATCAAATAGTTCTGATGACTCAGTCATCCTCAGTAATTTATGCGTGAATTAGTGTTATGAATTTATGCATGAATTATGCGTTATTAGTGAATGCACTTGGTTAGAATTTGATATACATTTTTCTAGTAAATTATTGCATCTTGTTGGGAAGAGAGTGTATGTATATAACACTAAAGAACGCGTCGTGTCCGTTAAGTGGGTATTACTGTAATTAGTTCAATCGTAAGGTGTGTCTCTGCAAGCCATTTAATTTCAAACGCTGCCAACGCCCACAGCCCTACATTGAGAAAAAATATCCTTACTCGATACCATACTTAATACCACAATTAAATGCTAAAATTTCACTATACGTCATTGTATTTTTAAGGGCTGTGTTTGGTATATTTCTCAATATTGAGAGAGATTATATTTATCTTGAATTCCTCAGTGAGGTGTACAATTTAACTATAAGATTGTAGATTTGCTATCTTGTGCGGTTCCAGTTGGTTACTACGCAAACATCGTCAATGTTGTGGGTTTCATGGTGCTAGTCAAGAATGTCTAAATGCTTCCGCGCGATGTCAAATAAAACATTAAAATTAAAATTCTGCAGTTCAGCTACCCTCCTGATAATTTCGAATACTGTAATAAATAGGTATTTAATATTTTCTTTGTCATGACCTATGACCTCAGTCATCGTTGATACTTTCAAATGTAACAGTAATGCCATAAATGTTAAGTTTAGTATGTACAATATACTGACCTTTATATCGCAACATTCCAAGCCTATGAGTAATTACATCAAACGAGCTGCAAGTAAGGTTCTTAGCGACATAACACTGATAGCGTAATTTGTAAACACCTTCGCCGCAGTGAGGTAAGGTCGACTACGCAACAGTAATAGCAGTTTTACTTTTCAAAAATTGGTTCACTTTAAGTACAAATTAAGATAAATGAAACGTTGTACATTTTCATCATACAGAAGTTGTCACATTGCCAAATGAGCATATTTACACTCTTAATGGAGCTGGTGCTCTGAGTCTTAATTTGAACAACAACTTTGCCACTGGCAAACGTGCTATGCTGCTTGTTTGTTAACATTGACTGTTTCATCGCCTGCAGTTTGTTTAATAAGTTATTTTATATCATCCGGGCAGACAAATAATAAATTGGCTTTTTAATTGCTGGTGTTGTTGCAAAGGGAAATAGAGTGTCTAGTCGTCGGAGTTACTCGGACTTCGAACCTCAACATACCGGTAAGATTCACGACATATGATGTCATTATACAAGGCAATTAATGGTGTTGTTTGATTGTCAAGCTCATTAATTGATCACCTTCGTGTGATGGCCACAAGATAGCTACAGCTATTTGGGTTTGTACGATACGGAAATTGAATTCCGTCCGCGCAATATAGGTTATATTTTACTTATTCATTCACTCTCTAAATGCTTCTTAATAGCTATCGATACCATAATGCTGACAACTGGCGATGTTGAACTTGTGTAGATTGATGCCCGGCATTACGATATTCAAGATATCTGAATCCAACAGGATAGCCCCCTTGCATTTGCTCTATTTAGTCTGCTTTAAAATCGATCCTGACACTGGCTACTTTTGGTCTCTCCCTACTATGTTACGTCAACTGCTACGGCGATTTGTTGATTCAAAAGTTTGCCCTTGTAATATTATCGGTTGGATAAACTACAATGTTTACATTGTAAATGCGGTGATAGGACTTCTGAAGATGACGTTGCAGCAAGATTCAATACTACTATACCATACGTTAAGTCAGATAGCGCTTGTTCAAACAATACTTCACACAACCGAAGGGTCTAGCTTTCGACGACGGTATCGTAAATTGCATCAGTTAAATTGGATCCTGAAAGTTTACCGAACTAATCGTTAATGATTAAATAGGATTCCAGCTCTTCAAAGCGCACTCAAAATAGATGGTTTAGTTTGACACAATACATCAGGATTTAGTTTTTACTTCTGCTGTGAATGAATGATCCGCGTTGACGTTTAGTAAATAAAACTACCTTGTACGAAATTTGCTAATTGCAGCTGACAGACAAAAAGTCACCAACAACTCTAACCAAACTAGTTTTGTAATAACAGTTGGTAGTCAACAAATATTACTTTTGAATCCATCAGTGCCTGATTTACGCTGTATTGATACGCTGTATAGATATGATACTGACCTTTGCCATTGACCCTTTTGGAAATAATCAGCTAGACGCATTTGCAATTGACTTTTCTTTTTCCGAGCTGCGTTTCTGTATTCAATCCGTAACGTGTAGGACGATTCTCGTGCATGAGCATACAATCCAAACCAAGACTGATTGTCGTCCTCTGAATTTGACGAGTTGGTAGGATTTGCTGTTGCAATACTTGGTTTTCCGTTCAGTGAGCGGCCAGTAATTAAATAGCTGATCTCAAATAAAGTTTTTATTAAGAAATGCAAAATCTCAAGCAGTGTACTGGGAAACGCAAATTGAATATTATTATTATATTATATTCGTTTAATGATTTACACGTTTAATTGAAATATGAATTGACACCAAAAATCCTTTTAGTGTGTACGTGGAGATTTCATTAACCGCGTTTGCATACCCGTAGAACAATGACTTCCTGAATTACTATAGAATTGTTACATAATATGTAAAGTATACACATATACGTACCCACTTCCAGATTTTTGCTCCATGCGAAATTCCATTTCAAATCCTATGGTGTTGCCTACTATGAATCGATTTATCTTTACCATTTCGCTTCGACTGTTTGCCATATTCAATCCCGATTCGCGATTTGTGTAATCAACGTTAGTGTAACGAAGTGTGTTCAAATTATTCTCCGGTCGCAATTGCCGTGAAATCTGAGAAATTATCACAGGCGGCACGATGATGTCCCGGTTCGTATTGACCATTTTTGATATAGGTATAGGCTTTCGGTTGTACCGTAAGAATTGCCTCGGCCAAGTCGAGTCGAGGTAGATTTCGGTTTCTGTAGTATTGTTTTTTGAAAAGGATTCGTTGCCCTTGGAATTGCTTAATTTCGGAATTTCGTCTCTGCTTTGGAGCTTGGAAGAGATTAACCACAGGAGGTTGAATCCATCCAAACCTACCTCGCGTAAATTTGTTCTTCCAGAATTATAATATCGTTCAGAAGTTGCATTTACTAGTTTGCTGCCGACTTCCTTTCTGGTTATTTTCCTGTTTATTTCCGGACTTGCTAACAGAAGGTGATCATCTTCAAGAAGGGATACTGTAATTCCTTCTTCATTGTCAAACACTACATCTCCTATGACCGGAAAGATACTTACTCTAATATACAGTTAATTTAACAACCATTCGGCAAATCACATATACTGAGTAGTGGTATGTTTGCTAATACAAGTAATATTTACCTGTTACAGAAGAACTGACGGTTGAAATCAGGAAGTAGCAGACAAAGGCAAAACTTGTAAAAAATAACAGTGTCGTAGTTGAGGTAGGAGATCGCATTGGCAATTTTGAGGCGTTTTGCACAAATGGTGATTCTGAACAGTTAACACAATGCGGTTTGTCTTTGATATTCTTCCGGTTACTTTGGAATCGGAATGAATTTAGTACTATGTCTTTTCGGTTTCGTTTCCAGGCAGCGGTAGTAATCGAAGATCGATTCGCTTTAGGATTAACCGAAAAAGCTCGGCTACTCCGCTTTAGTATATGTCCGTTTCGACAAACACCGCTATATCATTCGCCGAGCAGTAGCAGCAAAGAATCCGAACACAATACTGAAAGTAACGGACGCGGCTGTGGCACTCGAGACATATCTGACGAGTCAGAAGAAGACAAAGGTAAAAAGCAACAATAATATATACTGTATGGTCACTAACAAGTAGTATTTCAAAAAAAAAAAAACTTTTTTACCTAGGTTTGTTTTTACTTGAGATAGTTATGACAACAGTTCATTCCTCCATTTCCCAGGCTCTATTTTCAAAAGCACTAAAGTGTTCACTCTTCGGAACAGTAAAAAATGATATCGAACACCGGAGACACTTATTATAAGGTATTATCACGAAAAACTCTATTTTCTTATAAGATAGGATTTTTACATACCTGTCGAAAGAATTAAAAGTCTGAAATGCGGAACTTTACACTCCACTCCTTGAGAAATTGCTAATCTGTCTTTTAGAAACGTTCCGGTTCTTGATGTTTACGTTGCAAAATTTATTCTGGCCGAGTACAGCTAGCATTTAGCTGTAGAGTAGAGCCTAAATTATCCGGGAAAGCCATAGGGCGATCATCGACGAAGAATAAATATTATGCTGCGACGCGGTCTTTTAATCTAAACAAATCTTTATACGATTTGATTGATTCTGTTCTGTCTTTGTTATGGGCTTTAAGCGTGTCGTACGGTAAACTTCGGGGATCGTATAAACAAACAACTACATAACAGTATTTAGTTAGTTATTTTTTAAATTTAAATGATCTAACCTCAGTGGAAATTATGAACGTTGTCCAGACGCATGAGAATATCAATCTTCCCTACTAATATCAATTACCTTCATATATATATTTTTAAATAGTCACACGGTGCTGAACTAAGCCAAGCGTTTTAGTGACTGCAAACAGCCAGCCGTATGACAAAAAATTACAGATATGCCAGATTGAATTAGTGAAGTAAATCGTGTTTAGTTTGAAACAGCGTGTGTCACGATAATATTGAATAATCCAGTATGTATCACTCTGCTCGACGTTAAGGCGTATATATATACATATATATATATACTTCTCGTCCGTATTCCTTTTCTTCCGGGCTCTATTTATTTACTGAAAACTATCTGTTTCGTTAATCTTTCGTGAGATGTAATGACGTCACACATTTGCAAGAAGTGATCGCGTTGTCTTTTTTTCTTGAAGACCAGATTGAAGACGACATCGTTACCATGTTTAGACATTATCAGTTTTTAATACCCCCGTAGCTATTTACTGGATCTTACCAAATTCATTTAAACCATAATGATCTCAATTTCTTAGCATAGTTTCGTTACGTAAACTGATTAAAATAGTATGTAGTTGATCAGTAGATAGGCTTCAATCAAATGAAAGGGAGAATACTCTGTGTGAATACACATCCTCTATTTATAATGTTATAAGAACGAGTTAAGATTCTTTCAATATTCGGCTGCGATGTTGTTACAATTCGATTCGGGAATGTTGGATAAGATAATTATATATTGATGTTTTCAAATGACTTGAATGTCCTATTTAAATCTCCTGGATAACTCTTTGTGTTGGCTTAGTAGATGACGTATTTATACTGCCCTTTCAGATTTTTTCCTAATATTGTACACCTGCACAATGTTCACTCCGAGTGATGAGTACAGAAGTTAAGGAGTAGTGTCTTGGTTTCTTTATTACTAAATTGTCATTTTTTATCCTTGGTAATTCCGAATTTAGAAAGTATTTCGTTTGTCATATATGTCACACATACAATTTGAACCTACCTATAGCTCCACCTTGCAGTATGAAAGTTCATGGTCGTATTGGCCTGTTACACTGCCAAAATGTTTGCCTTATGCGTTAAGTACAGTTTTCTAAAAGGGGATTGTCGTATTCGCAGTGAAGCTTTGATTGAAACTCTTTTCTTCTCCCCTCGTTATTTCATGTCGATGCTTGACTTGGACATATTTTGCGTTATCTTACCATTTTTTCTGTTTCACTTCAAGTCTTTGTTGCCTGATAAAAGTTCTTATCTCCATCTTCTCTTCTCATCAGTTGTAATTGCCCTCATGTTATGTTTTTCTTGATTCATTCGCGGTAGCGATTAGAGGGAATGAAAAGAGAAGAGCAAAAAAGCATTACCATTACTAGTGTTAGTTTTGTATTAGATTGGGTTTTGTAAGCACCACTAATAATTTACTCAATCAGGCGTAGTAAAACATTAGTGGGAAGTATCATATTCATTCAATCAATTCTACCATATATAATCCAGTCCAACTCGTGGTAGAAGCAACACCGTCTGTCGACAGAGAATTTAGTTTGTAATGAGATTGAAAACTATTCAAGGTGTATAAAGAAGCAGTATATTCATTTTATTTTAGTATTCCCGATTTTACAGTTCAATTGATACATATGGTTTACATATATAAAATATATCAACCTACAAGGATGCTCACTTTGTGTTCTAAGGTAAGATTTCCCTTTTCAAGTGGTTTATTTGATTTGCCCCTGTTATGTTTCATTGGCCACACTGTTTTTATAAGGAATAATAACAAGTTATTATCCTTTTTTGAATAGATAAAGGTAAGTTGGTGAATGTTCAATTATCCCTTCGTCTTCACGGTTAGCCTCGCATCATGCATATATTATGTAATCACATTCCTTGCGCTAATTATAAGTACTGAAATTACTGATTAGTGATCGTGTGATTATTACAACTAATGTATCGAATGTGCCAAAAAGTTAGCCGATGCGTTACCGCTACATGGAGCGTTAATACGAAATTCTTACGATAATCTTTCCACTTCTGCCTTATTCTGTGCAAATTATTTGTGTACATTTGAGGTTGTTTATGTCGTTACTTAGGCATCCGCTTCATTCGGGCCAAGGTAATTCTGACAGATCTTGACAGGTCCGTGTTATTCCTATTGTTAATTTCAATGACCGCGTGGTGGCGATAGAACGTCACCCATTTCATCTATTTGCTGTAAAGGATTGTAGCTAGGTACAGGGTGAGAGAGCGTTGTACGTACGCAAAGTATAGCATTAGAAACATCTTCATGTCCACGAGCACCTAGATTGTAATCGGCTACAGAAAACAACATTCACCAAGCTCTGGAAAACTATCTTGGCAGCTTTTTTACAGAAAAGTCAACCGGAGAGATTTGATTTTAGTCGGAACTTGTTATCCTCCCTAAGAAACATGAAATCGTTAATGTAATGAAGTTAAAGTATAACGTCTATGCCATGCATATCACATTTTTTTACCTTTAGAAATTAGAATGGTCCGCAATCAGTCAGAGTAAATGGAGAAATGCGTGAAATTTCATTTTCCCGGTATTTGATGAATTTTATTTAACTTATTACATAAAATTATATTGTTGCTAAATCTGATTGTGATGAATATATTGCTGAGGGTGGCAGAAATTACTTTACACAGTGACAGCATTTAATGCTACTCAAATTTTTCAATCACCAGTGTCCAACTGGTAAAAAAATCCAAAGTAGCATTTACCAATCTAGCTCGCCTCGTTTTCGAAAATTTCTTCGATAACAGATATCGATGATTGACTGCTAGACTGATTTCTTAATTGGATCTGGTAGTTGTGCGTCACGGAATGTTTTGTTGCCTAGGGAGATGTCCCGCTATGACGTCAAGTGCATCGCCGACATCGAAGGTATGCAAGTCTTCCAATACCAGAAGAATAAAATGGATATGAGATGTAGAATTCAGTTGAAATAACAGCATAATGTGATATTATGATGACTGGTAAGTAGTACAGTATAGTATCACATGATTATTACATCAACGAGAACTCCTATTATCCATAAAGACGCTTGCTTAGAAGAATTGAAAAGAGAATTCTAGAGAATTAGAAAGGTGTCAAAAACCACCTCTAGGGTGCATGATACCAACATCTATGCTTTTGGCATTGAACTGTCGTCAATAATACTGTCATAAAAATTTATAGGATCCTGTATATAGTAAGTAGGTAGCACCTCCTGGGGCTATTCTCAACTATTACTCGAGCTAAGCAATTTTACTGACGTAAAATAAAGATTTTTATGGTGGGCGATCAAAAGGAGTGTTCAGTCAATACTATCTAACCTTCTGTGGTCCTGTAGCATATTAAGAATTAGAATTACTGTCTGTTATTTACGAGATACCGAGTCCACACTAGGCCTGTGCAAATACTTGTCACTGTCATGAGACTTTCTTTGCAAATATTGTCCGAAGCGAGACACAATCCCTTTGTAGTGTAATATGTAGGTGGTAATAGTGTAGTAGTGCAGTCATTTCGAAAACCTGGTTACGGTAGGATAGGTTAGGTGGGGGTAATTGTGTCCTCTGTGTAGTGTTGCATATATTACTGAGATTGTAGATTGGATGTACTTCTTGTAATTCCTACATATCTCATTAAAAGCGCTATTTGTCGTTATTGATGGTCGATGGAAAAAGACCTTTTCCAGGTCTGTCAGTAGTTTTGTCTTGATTGCGTTAGATTGTCCCTTTGTGTGAAAGTGAAAAATAAAGTGTAGTATATTTCTTGACCCGTTGCAGTTTGCGACTTACTCGTATAACTGGTCGATATCGATACCTACTGGATTTTCATTCCCGAAGACTCGATATACTATGCTATATAAATCAGGGAAGTGTTTGGATCAAAAAAATAAAATTATTTAGTAATAGTTATTCGAGAAAGTTGGAATATTTTGTAGCAAGATGTTACAAATGTATATGAAGCATATGATTATCATAAAATATACTATTCGGGACAAAAAACTCAATGTTGCATAATCTGAAAATATTGTAAGTACGCAAAATAATTAGTCGTTCGTTCCTTTGCTAACCTATATTGGATAAGTCAGCGTACTCTACTGGTGTTTTCATAGGCAATTTATTTCACTATTATTCACGCTTTATTAGCTTCTATTATGCTGTTTGGGGTCACGAGTTTTAGCTTGATTCGATGGAGAAAACGCCTTTCAGAACAGTCCCATGGATATGAAACACTCCTGGTTATTCTATTTTTGCCTCTATTCTATTAATAACCTCCATAATGTTTCCTATCGCTGAATAAAGATCGTTTTTTTATAAAAATAGGAAAAGAGAGAAGGAAACTGATGTTGTTTCAAGTTATTTTTGGTGTGTTATTATAAGACGCACGGATAATATTAGCTTTTCGTGGGCGAAGGCGTGGACCATTTGGTAGGGTTTTTTGTTTAAGATACGGGAGTTAAAACTTCTTATATATTTGATATGTCGGTTTTCACTGTGGTACTACGAATACATTTCGATCGATATATGACTAGAGTGCTATCCATGCATACAATCTCACCCTTACTATTACCATGAGAAGATGTATGGCTGTGCGCGTCAAGTTACACAAAGCACCAAGTTATTGTGTTACTTGCGTCTTGGAACTCCCTGCTGCAGCTGTACTATACATGGACACATGTTCCATATTGACTAAGAGATGACTGATGTCAGTATTGTAAGGTGACCTGACGTAGTCAGTCAGCTATATTTCGTGTTTTGGTTTTCATTACCTCTTAGTAACGCGTAGTTCCATTACCACAGTCTGTAATCTCGAGTTCGGCAAAAGTACATTCGATTCGAGCAAGCCATGGCATATTGCAAAATGTATATTTGTTAAGAGTTTCTTAGCTTCTTTTGTTTTATATGCTTCTTTTGTTTTTATATACGGTCAATTAGCAGGCATATCTGGACTGAGTGGTTTGTGAAATTGCCCACATATAGTTCAATATTTATATTTAGTCGTTAATTGGTCAATATCTCTGTTAGTTTTTCCCTGCTTTACACTTCTCATACTTTAGGTGACTTAAGACTTTTTGTACCCAAACTACAGCAGGTAATATTTTGAACACACTGGCTGGTGGTCTCCGGGTTACACGTTTGGATTACACGCGAAGCAATTCTTAGTTTGGTCAAAATTACTCTTTTTATATGGTGAAAGCAACAGTGAAATAATTCAGAAAGAACTGTGATGACAGCATATTGTACTGCCATTTCTGTAGAATTTGAAAACAGTCTTTTACTCATGGGAAGTGTGACGTAGAGCGTAGAGAAGTGGTTTGCAATTATGATGACGTCACCATAAGAGTGATTCAGGATATATGGTAGCAGTAAGCAAAGGTTTACTATTGCTTGTTATCGAAAATCTTTCTTTGCACCGTGGCTCGATGCGTTTAATATGAGCATGTTTTACAGAATACCACTGAGGCTCGACTGATGTATTTCAAGTTTGTTCAGCTAGGAATTTGTTATCAACAAGATAAGAAATAGGCGCTTAAATGCCTGTACAGGTTCTTTGAGTGTTTCTCCTCAGCATTTGACGTGAAGAAACAGTATGTTAGTATAGTGTATATACAGTATAGTAATTAGTACTTGGGTCATTAAAAGTTGATGAATTGTAACGGGTAAATGTTGACAGAATAGTACTCAGCTAATGGCATCACAGTAATATGAACGTAAATGGCCAAACTTGACTGGTTCGTTTTTTTTGGTAGTTCAGATGATCGAAGTTACAGTTATTACAAATGTGCTGCGTCGACGAAATTCATTGGTAAGCTGCATAATAAGCTTAGTTTCTACATGCTTTGAACACTTTTGCCTCGGAACTAAGAGATAGATGTATGTGCCGAAAGTTGAATTGTATCGACGGAGTCACTAGACACATACATACGCACGTTCGTTCTTTCCAGTGGTATCAAATTTCAGTATAAATGACAAACTGTTTAGTACAGTGCGCGGTTAACCTATACCACCTGAACTCATCTTTGCAGGTTATCGTGTAGAGTTAGTCGATGTGTTTAGTTGTACCGGGCATTTTACTGTATTCGCAATATCACCTTCTGGCTTTGACGACAGTTAATGCAATGATATGTTGAATTTCTGATTGCTAATATATTATGTATGAAGGGGGAAAATGAAATATAATATGTAGCAGCGTCTGACGTCATCAGCCTATCTAATAGCCTATCCTTTCATCTTCTACCGCAACGCGTTTTATTGACAGTTGAATGAACGTATCGACCGATCAATGACGGCCTTCTTCTCGATTGGTTGCTGAAAGTAACGTACGCTTAATCGCACATGTGAACCGATATCTCAAAACGGCAGTTAGTTGTATCTAGTGTGAAGTGAGAGTGGTCCGTACTACTGTAGGAGCAGTAGTAGAAAGGAACAAGAACAAAGAAACTAGTAACAGTACAGATACTTCAGTTCATCATTTTATATTTCGAACATCATCAGTTCGATCCTATCAGGAGGGGAGGTTGTATTCTTTGTTTTTTCATTTTGTTATACCTGTTTATATTGCGTCTCCATCAATTTTTTCGCCAGATTAATTTGTCTGAGATAGTTATTACCAGACATGCTCTTCTTGTGCATAAATTGATTTCTTAATACTGTAGCACATTGCCGAGTTCAGTGGGCAAGACGTTGTCTCTCTGTTTGTGTTGTGTGTTTGTGAACATATTACAATATGATTTCAGATGAGACTCGTCTTCCTTTTATTTATTGGGTGTATTCTGTGTATGGTAAATATTTCGTTTAAAATAGAAATTCATGTAAGGTAAGTGCTCCGTAACCAAATTAGCAAAAGATAAGTAAAGCTATCACGCATATTCAACTCAATCGCGAAACCTCGAATAATTGCTGCGAACTTCTAGTTATATTTGCTCTTTGATTGTTTCCGTTCGTTGCAGTCTACCATGTATATCAATATTTCAATAAAATATTCTGACATCCAATACAGTTATCCGTCCGTCAAGCCAATCGAAATTCAAGTTACTGGTACACGTTTTAGTTTCAGGAATCGGCAATGACTTGATTCGCAGACGTTCGGTAGTTAACTGATCGACTGAGTAATCATACAGACGTAAATAATCGATTTTTGGCAGATGTTATTGACGACTACCTACGTACGCAATTACTTAGCTGAATAAAATGGGAAAAGATTATCGCAGAAAGGCCATCTTATCACCTGAAGTAAAGTTTCAGCGGAAGTATCACCAATACCGATTTAATGGGGGAAAAATTGAGGAACTACCTCAGAAGGCAAGGTCGTCAGACCTCTTTCAGTTAATCGAGTCGACTATGAATTACGTCGATGTTTGCGTCACTCTGGCGCAATTGCGGCTTTTGTTACAGTTAATGTGTTGTTTTTATCTGTCTGTAGTATGACGTTCAACGCGATCATCATACCTCATGGCAATTCGACTAAATGTTTTTGACATTCTTCTAGGTCCTTATCAGATGCTTTATCAGCTGATGTTTTGATAGAAATGTGAATAATATTTATCGCCCAACGAGGCTATTTTGCTTGTCAGTTGCTCAAACACATATAGCATTCTTAGAAAAGTAGTAGATAGTATTTGTTGGTGAATTGATATTTTTGTTAATCTTGATCCCTCTGGTTTTCAAACTTTCCCTTTGCATTAGTTCCCGTTAGTCGATGGAGATTTGTGAACCTCTCAGTTGCTGAGTAGTAGAAAGTGCATATATCATCCTAATTGAGAGTACGTAGTAGATATCAAGTTGTTTGTAAAATGATATTTTTGTTAATCTTAATCTTAAAGGTTTTCATACTTTCACTTTACATTATTTCCTGATTTTGTTTCCCAGCTAGAACTCTACATGTACAGTAAATACCATTTCACAATGTAAATACACCTCAATGGTCGTATACGTCATTGAGACTATTGTGATTCATTGACATACGTCAATGGACTCCCGCGAGGCATACCTACACGGAACGTGACAGAATGTGTTATGGTTCCCGACAGCAAAGATTGTATATGAGAGAATATGTAAGACAGAACCCTAGGTAGGGTACTCCTGCGTCTGTCTTAGACGCAGGAGTACCCTACAGCTATATCTTGAACACAGTTCAAGAATGTGATTTCCAAATATTCTATGGAATTCTGGTTTGTGAATACAATATGTATAAAACTTATTGTGCCCCAGTCGTAAGCGCCGGTCGTAACCCGATGACCCAACATACTCCCTGTGGTATACTGTCAAGTATTTACAGAAGACCTGCTTGTGATTTGTGCATTAGTTAGTCTTATTAAGTGCTAGATTGCAGATATGTAGACTCAGTACTGTCTAGTAACATCTGTTATTATTCTCTGCAAGAGGTTTACTAATAAGACAGTTGATTATTGATTGGAGAAAAATATGCATATAACTGACTATTGGATCTATATTCCTATATGTTATTATTTCCTTATTATTTTATTGGAAATCCTTTAGCTACAACGCTAGATATTTTGCGAGAAAACAATGCTTCACCTACACTATTGACGTGCGGGTGAAGAAGAAGACTTTACTTAAGTTAAATATAGAACTAAGAATTGATACTGAAGAGGCGGAAGGAATAATTGCAATATGTATTAGAATCTACACACCGTTGCTGCTAATAGCAATTAGGACTACTGTTGCCGCCATCGCAGAACTACAACCTATCCTTCTGTGTCACGCAAGCATGGTAATGGCAGAGACACTGTCCCGAAGGTCGCCGATAAAAGTCGGATTCTATGAAATAGTCAAAACCATAGGAAGAGGAAATTTTGCTGAAGTCAAATTGGCCAAACATCGCATAACGAAGACAGAAGTATGTCATAATTTCTTCCATATTTATACAATCTTCTATGTCGAGTTAATTGAAAGTAAGAGTTGGTCAGTGGATGATACAATGTTGTGTTGATAAGTGATTGTGAAACTATACACCTACTGGGCGAATATTCACCAGCGTGCAGAAGCAACGAATTCTGCAATTTCGCTATTACGTCGATTGGTTTTGCTAATGCCCTAAAATAATATATACTGTTAAATCTGCCGTCGGTAATCACCGTCCATCTGTCGCCCGGAGCATACGGCAATGATAAGATCAGAATACTTAATTCGCTAGTGCTCTATACCCTTCTAGCACTTAGCAACGTTGATGCCAAGCGAATTATCCGAACAGTTATTGGTTACGTCATACAGGTCAGCCTCTTACCTAATGAAGGGGTGAATACGTCGTATTCTGACGTACCATGTCTGCTGTAGTCTAAATTAATTTAATTCAATATTAAGGCAATGAAGCATTTGTTGGCTCACTTGTTTGTCATGCGATATTGTAATGAGATCGAATACGTATCACATATAAATATTGAGCAGAATCGACATTTTCGAGACGCGCACGTACGATAAAACTTTCATCCCGCGTGACCCAATTCGTTAAATTGTTAGAGTGATGATATGGAACCGCTCGCCGTACTGACGTCAAAGAAATCGATCCGCTTTTACATTAAACAAGGCAGACAGCGTGTTAAAGAAACCAGCGTTTGAAAGCTGCAGCAGTGTTACATATTTGTGCAGTCTTACTGCGGTCTTTCCTGGTGTGTTAATGTCTTGTCCAAGGTTTATGGCTAAACATAAATGTAGATTGATAAAAGTTGGATAGGCATATGCGTATGAAAATATTGACCTCGACATGACCCGTTTTGGAACTTTCCCATCAAAAAATTCCGTTTCACATAATGTAAACATTGCTCATGTATGGTATATGTTTGCTGTATTTAAGTTATCTGTCATGCGCCGCGTATCATTGGATACTGGAATTTCGAAATTATTAGAAAGCTCGTTAGTTCCATATATACATATTTATTTCATTACTATTAAGCTATTATCAGTTTTTGTATAAATTAAGCATTTGTCATTACATAGTTCCAAAACACGCTAACATCTGCTATGATTTACGTTAGCAATTAAGCCAACTACGCCCGCAGTAAACTTGTCCGTGCGCAAATGAACTTTTTGTTTTCGACATGCCGTTCTCGTCTGCGTCATAGCAGTCAAAGAGCTATGTTATTGGCCCATGAATTTAAAATTTTCGCAGATACCCTATGCTTCTACTTTACCAATGTTGTTATCTCCAGGTACTTGTTATGACCCGGGTCTTATCGCGCTTCGTGTTCGTCATCGTCAATTTTCTGCGTAAAGGCTGGATTTCGTAATACCGAACATTCCACTCCGATTTCCACCACACTTGCGGCGTACTAACCAAAATTAAAATAGTTTTAGTGATGACGTGTTTCGTCACAGTGACGTGTATGGTGACAGTTATGATGCAAATTAATTCGTCATTCCGATAGATTTTTTTAACTGTCCTACAGCTATTCAAACCTACCTTCGTAAAGAAACTATAGTAAAATAAATATTGTACAGTAAAAACCTAATTACTGTATTTTTAAGTAAATTTTTGTATTTATTTCGCAGGTTGCAATCAAGATAATCGATAAGCGAAGACTGGACCAACTTAATTTAAAGAAAATTTATAGAGAAATTCAAATCCTGAAATTGCTTAACCACCAACACATTATTAAGCTTTACCAGGTACGTGACTCGATAACCGCAGTCTCTTCGAACTCAAGTCGTAATTATGCTGTATTGTTTATAGGTCATGGAAACGTCCTCTACAATCTACTTGGTGTGCGAATATGCAAGAAATGGAGAATTGTTCGGTAGGTTTATTGAATCATGTTTCTTGACAAATATTAATTAGGTATCGGATTAACCCACTGTCTACTGTGTAGTACAGTCCCCAGTCTTTCGCGTGATGTCGACCCCATCAGAAGTATTTGTACGCTCTGGGATACTTTAGGTTCACCAGTGCTGAACTGTAGAAAATATTCTGCACTAATGTCCAAAGTAGAGCTCGTATGTATGTATATGGTGTAATACTGTGGGAAAGACCTAACAATTTTAAATAAACTTAAAAATAAATTCCTCAGAAATAGAATTTTTAATTTCCACCCTCAAAATAAATATAAGAAAGAAATTCTATGATTATATCTTGATTTATTATTAAAATTGGACTATATGAACAATTTACTCATGAGACAAATATGATATATCACCAAACCCAGCGTTCCCTCTCTTCTTTATAACACGGAGACACGGAGAAACTGTGTGCATGGTAGAGCTTTGACGTCCTGTCAAAGAAACTGGCTGAAGTAGCGCTGTATCATGGTTTAGGATAAACGTGTATGTAGTGCTCCATATATGCAGTAATAACAAAAAGCAATACATTAAGGCTTTTTTCACGTGTTTATCAAGTAAACGTTACCTTACCTTATAACAAATTAGCATTGCCACATACATATTTATATTGTATATGCACAAGTATATTTAACATCTTTTCAAGCTGGAACTTATAACAAACCATTTATGTTTAGATTTTATCACGGAGCAAGGTCGCTTACCCGAGGACAAAGCAAAAAAAATGTTCTGGCAAGTGTTAACAGCAGTTGAATACTGTCACAAGAATAACGTTGTGCATAGAGATTTAAAGGTATAATATATAGTTGTTTATATGCACCACTTTTTATGTCCACCCTATCACGAGTAGATTCAAGTGCAGAAAATTTATATTTTGTATAGGATACAATTCTGGCGAAATTTAGATTTGTTTTAGAATTTTGCAGATGAATATGATAAAAAATCAATTAATCGATCTTTACATCAACTTATATTAAGTTATATAACTTAGTATACCGTAACAAGTAACTCCTTATTATACCGCAACAACCCACAGCGGGAAACAGGAAATCAACTGTACTACCTTCACCAGTGCTATGCTATTTTTTACAATGTGTGCAAGATTGTGAAAAAATGCCAATGACATTTAGAAGATTTATTTTTATAGTGAACGTATTGTGCTGGTACTGTGCATAACTTCATGAAATGTCAGTAAAATGCCATACAAGGTTTAAGCTGTATTAAAAACCTTATTTTTTGGTATTGCCTTTCTTGGAACTCTAAGACCACTTAAATATCAATATAGATTTTCGCGTTTTTATTTAATATAGCGATTGTCCATGGGAGATAAAATATATTAAAATATAAAACTTACACAGTGTGTTATATTTTCAGGCCGAAAATTTGCTCTTGGATTCGAATAACAACATCAAGTTAGCAGGTAATCCTATTCATACGTTCAACTATTTTTCGAATATGCAATTATTCTAACACACTGTAAATGAGCGATTGTATCGATAACTCTCAGAGTGAATTGCACTACCGTTACAACTGTTCCATCTGATACACGTCTAGTTAGAAAATATCATTTTTACCGTGATAACCATATAAAGAAATCCTATTCTGTGTACGATTGCAAGCACTCTGCTGAATGGAATTAATACATTTTTAGCGCAATTGACAATTTTCAAAATTTGATAGCAGCAGTGCGAAACAAGATTTTTTAAATCAAGTGATAACTTGGCTTTGGGTTCATAATAATGTATATGTAATATGTATAATGTAAAATTAATTAAATTGCGATTATAACATTCATCGTCATATGTGAGCCATTTAATAAATGAATTTCGTCGACAATATGAATAGCATTCAAGGTTTGCGTGGGTTGTAATATACTAATCCAGTTTAGTAGTCTAGGTTAACATTACTGTAGAATACTTTGCTTTGCTAGATGGTGATTTGTTGTTTGAAAATTATTATTCCGCAGATTTCGGATTCAGCAATTTTTATCAGTCTGGCAATATGTTGAGTACTTGGTGTGGAAGTCCTCCTTATGCAGCACCTGAAGTATTCGAAGGAAAACTGTACGAAGGCCCCCATCTGGATATATGGGTAAATACTGCTATATTAGCATGTATCCGTTATTATCACACATTCGTATTCATTCACCAGCATATTTGTTATTTTCACTTACTTATCGTTTGATACGGAAAAATTCTGGAATTTTCGATTATTGTTTGCTAATTACAAGTCCTTTATCTCTTGCGGGAGCGGTATGTTGCGATTGCAGTATAAAACAGTATTTATTATTCATTACGACTGGTAATAATATTTTGGTATCCGGCAAGCAAACTCAAAGGAAAAATATTTCTTTACAACACCACTCGGTCAAATCTTCACTTGCTTGGTAAACTGAAATGTCCTCTGTGGTTTCAAACATGTGGTAATGCGGCCAATAGAGCTACTTGAGATTTCAATTTATCAATGTAAAGAGCTAATGATTGCACAAATGTAAGGATATACTCACTACGCTGTTTAACTAGATTAAAGGAAATATTATAAACATCATAATCTTTCGTTTCATCCTTCTTTAACGCGAATGTGCCGGGCGTAGTTATGACAAACTGTGCTTCAGATGTTTCTCATTGGTTTCATATTTCTTTTTGATCAGAGTCTCGGAATTGTGTTGTATGTGTTGGTGTGCGGAACTTTTCCATTTGATGGTTCCAATCTTGCTACACTCAAGGAAAGAGTGCTCGCTGGGAGATTCCGAATCCCATTCTGGATGAGTCAAGGTGAACTTATAAACATAATTACATCAGCCTAACGCCATATGAATGCATATCGGTGTATGCTACCCATGCTGTAATAGCCGAGAAGTTTTGGATCACTTGATATGGTGGATATATGCAAATATTGGTAAAAATATCACCGTTAACTACGTTGAAAACACAGATTATTAAACGGGATGAATTTTACTTCATTTGGCTTTCGCAAAGGTAGTATAGAAGTAATGCCAAAATTGGCATCATGGGATGCTTTTCTTACTGCCGTTTACGTTCTATTTCACGGGTTTATATTCTGTTCGATGGAATTTTCAAAAGTCTCAGTCTAGTTCTCTTCAAGCGTTATGCTTATTCACCGTATTACAATACTCCGTATTGTTTTCAGACTGTGAAAATCTCGTTCGACGGATGTTGGTTCTCAATCCAAAGAAACGTTTAACAATAGCTCAAATAAAGAAACATAAATGGATGCAATCGCACATTGTGGTAAGCAGATCAGTATTCCGCATTCACGTTATATCACGATTTTACTACTTAGTCTAGAGGCAATACTTTGCCAGTTTATTTGAACATGTTGAAATTACACTATGATCTGTTTAGAAAAATAAGATTTATTTGCTCAAGACAACTATGTTGTGTGGGCTGTGTTCAGGTTTTCATTCCGAACATCCTCTGTTTTTTCTTTAAGTAAAAATAGATTTCACAACAACATGCACGAACTGGATAATATTTAGTTAACAAGATGCAGTGTAATGATTCACCAGGCAATTATTCATATTTTATTTGCAGAATTCCAATGCAGTTTTGAGCCACACTAAAAGCTCGTCGCAGCTGCCGCGCAGAGGAAAATTGTCCGAATACAATGAAAACGTACTAAAAATTATGCAAGGACTCGGTATCGATCAGCAAAAGACACTCGACGTAAGCTTAGCTAATTTACAAATAGTTAACAGTAGTAGCAACCGTTTAACACTTTTAATAATACATTCCTTTTTTTAATAAGTGCGCCTGCTTACCGGTAACAAACCTATATTAAATGCGGGGTAATGCTAGGTAGAGCAGTGTTACTTCCTTCCTAAATGTTTTTTGTTATCTTAGTAGTATAGTAGCGTGTTTGCATTATAGTCTTTTGTACCATAGCTTATTCTTTCTCTTAATCTATATAGAGCAGTATTCCTGTAACAATCCACACACATTACATACATGACATATTCCTAGCAATACGGTAGTCTGTCATTTATTATGCTGTTGAATGTCGGATCAATATTCCATAGAATATTAATTATACCTATTTAAAAGCTTATTTTTCATTTATTTTTTACCTTTCGACTATATCTATTCATCTTGCAGTCTTTGAACACGTCAGCTTACGACCATCTCTTCGCTATTTATCAGCTTTTGGTGGATCGATTGAAAACTCACAGAACGAGTTATCCCCATGACGTTACCGCGTCTTGTAATAGTGGACGACGACCGTCTAATGTCGCAGATCAAGCAGTTGCATCGGTAAATAACATCAGTGTTATACCACAGCAGCATTGTCCATTGTGTGATGAAATTGTCTACTCGAAATTGTGATTTGTCTTGTCTCCTAGATATCTCATAAACATCGAAGAGGAGCATACCCCGATTTCACAACTACTGCAAACACTGTGGGCCAAAGCATGCGGGAGTCTACTCTTCCGGAAATGCGATTCGACGATATGACTACTGGTAAGTTGTGATGGCTCTACTTCATAGCGATACTGAAGCAATGATGTGCGTATTGTACTTGTTCAAATTATGTATTCAAGACAACAGAACGCACCGAATGGAGTTAATATTTATCATGATTAGTCGAAAATCAAATCATTAAATATTAATGTCAAAAAAGTTATCCTGGTTTAGTCTCGTGTATTATTCACTCATGCGAAGGAATTTTACCAACTTCAAAAGGCATTAGTCATCATCTTTCACCATATAATGTCTTCATTACAGTCAAAGATATCTAATGCTATCACCAACGTTTACCTTTCAAACTACATATAGGTTGCGTGACATTTTTTATACAAATCAATGCCTTGCGTGTTGTAGTATGGTAAATGTGTTATTTCCAATCATTGCAGGACTTCCTGTTATTCAAAGAAGTTTTGTGAATCCATTACGATATACTTCCCCACCACTCCCTCAAATTAAAACCTCACTCTATGAAGAAGATCAGACACAAGAAAATGAAACCATGTTATCCTGCCACTCAAGTCTATCGCCTTCAAATCATGTCTCCGAAAATGGCATTTTAGCCTTTAACTATCAGATATCAAATCTGCAACTTCCTGCTTCGATTCACCAAGACAAAAATGAAATTGAAGAAATTGAAATGGTAACTTATACTCCTTGCTATTCTTACTATTTGAATTCGCAACGAATCTCAATTCATTACAATAAAAGGAACTTGCATGGGGAATGCATGCACCTGCAAATTTTCGAATTCTAACAGCGCACTCATTTAAGACCAACTACAGATTGAATAATTACATTATTAATATATTAGTTTTTCTTATATGTACAGGAGGGGTATAACTTACAAAAAAGACGTCACTCATTGATGGTTCCCAATCCAAGCAGTTTACTATTTCCTTCTGGAACGACTAGAAGAGCAGCTCAATGTTCACCAATAAACAGCGCCATGAAACTAAACAAGTCTGGCGATGACGTTTATTTTAAACAGGTATCTTACTCTCCGTTACATTTAAAATCTCTTTATAATACTCGTTACAAGCAGTAGCAGTGAGGAATTAATTATTCTTGTAATTGTTTCAATTCACTCAGAACGAAACTTCACTTTTACAGTGCGCCTCTGGTTCTGGATATACACATCATCCTGAATCCAGGTATATTGAGAACACTTTACCTTTGTTTTGTAATACAGTAGAATCATCGTATACTATTCACGAATATCAGTCACGTAATGTCCCAAAAAGGATCATCTAATTAAGATTTACACTTCAACTAAGTTCTAAATGTGAATATCTCATATGCTACATACCGATCACGAATTATTCCCTTTTATATTTGTCCTTATGGTCACGCATAGATTTATATTCTAGAATTTTAATTTGTTTCACAGGAAATTTACTTGTTAATGTTATCCGTAAATAATCCCTGGTAATGGCAAAATGTGATTTAAACAAGAACTATTCATGCGAGTAATCAACGAAAACGATTCCACGGTTTTGGTTTTACTGTAGCATCTTTCATAAACTGCTTTACGTTAACAGTGTCAATAAACAGCCTGAACTAAGCTATGCCAAGAAATCCAATGTACTCTTGCCCTCTGGCATTCCTGCGCAGTCTGACAACCGTTCGGCGTATCAACCAAATAGAAGAAGATCTGGTGTCTCTCCCTTAGTGAGAAATTGTTCACCGAATTCAAATAGTCCGGGACAAGAACATGAAATTTCTGAAGCAAATACGATGTATTCAACTGAAAGACATCATTTAAATGCCTCTCCAATAGGTAAAGTAAAACATTACTTTTGACGGGTAACTTGCTTTGTAATATCCCTTATTCTTGATTCTTCTTTCCAGGGTTCAGAGAAGGCAGGAGGGCGAGTGACGGATTGTTGTTGCTAGCCAACAGCTCCTTAAAAGAACATTTACAAAAGTTATCCAGAACTAAAGCCGTACCGGAGATGGCACAAGTAAACATGCTTAAATATATGTAGTGAACTATTATCTACCTATATTCAATATACTAAATTCACAGTCCAGTAAAAAAAGCGAAATATCAAGATTTGATGCCTGATAATGTAAATGTTCAGCTGGGACCATCCTAATTAAACACTATATACATTATTTTACTTGCGCATTACAATTGGATCGGACGTTTACTGTAACAAAATATTAGTAATTAGCAGATTTTGCTCAATCACAGCAAACTGGGTATCGTTGACTTAGCGACAGTCTCACCTACTCAGCGAAACAACACGAGCGTCACCCGTTTTTTTAAACTTAAATGTACTGCAACGTGAGCTACAATAATTACAAGTCGCAGACAAACGAAAGTTGAATAATGAATATAAGGTGCGTCTTATATTCGAAGAAATCGGATATCCATCTCTGGGTCGCCTGTGTGGGGGTTATCTATTTGGAATTATGACAATAACTCAAACAAATTCTCTCATATGGTCAGTTGGAATATTACTTCTATTACTATCTCCTTGAATAGAGTTGTTATAACTTGCTGACCCTTATACACCACAAATAAACTATGACAACGCTAGTCTGAAGTCATTCGTCCGTACTATGTTAAATAAAGTGCCATCCAACAAAGTTATATTTTTCTTTTTTAGGAGGATTCGCATGAATCTTGGGAATCGAACGATGCTTCATCGGTGACTAATCAGCTTCAAGTACCCGTAAGTAGTTGACTTTTAACAGCAGCAATAAAAAGTCTCTCCGCCCACGTAAATCAGGACAATGTTGATATATTTCCGAGAAAAATGGACTCGTTTAGACATCGTTTAGAAAAACAGTATCGCTATAGGTCAAAAACGTCAGCAGACAAATGCATTAAAATCTCAACTTAGAACTGTATGATAAAACCGTACTTGTGATGTTTGCTAGGAAACCCTCATTCCATAATTCCTATTCTAGAATTCAATGAACAGATGTCGCAGTGGTGATAGAGTATATACAAATCATTCTATGGGTACTCCCAGTCATTCTGCCTCCCCTTCCGGAAGCGGAAGTAGTTTCTGCTTTCAACCGTACAACAATTTGAGTATAGCTAAGCGAAAGAGCCTGCAGGTTCCAATTTTACAAATCAGGTGAGACCTTGTATTTGCTTATTTGTGATAGGAAAAGTATTTTAGCTCCTAACACTTCTTACGTGTATTCAAACTGTCTTTCATTCCTTAGTGGAATTTCTTCGCAAAATCAAAGTGATGAACAACAATTCAATGATCTCTGCTCAAAAGATCAGTTGCCGGAAAATTTCCAAAATCTAGTCAGTCATATTGTTCCCGATCCAGCATCAGCAAATCTAATTGAAACAAGCGAAACGAGCTTTCATTGGTCTTCATGGAAACCTGTCGTCAAGTCTTCTTTCACCGATGGTAAGATATATATATTATCACTAGCTATGTCCTCTATTATGAATTGAAATATCCCAGCTACCTACAAACGTGTAAAAAAACTTACTCGGTTACCCGGTTATCCAAGTTTATGGTTAGTGAATCACTCGCGATTTTGTATACTTGCCCTGCAGTTAATCCCTAAGATGTCCCTTGATCTTTTCAAATTTTGCAATTCAACTTCTGTAGTAGTTTTTTCTTATAAACTTTTCTTTTCCAGGAGAGGAAGTCAAATTACCACCTGGGAAATGGCAGCAGTTTAACTCGTCTATAAACGGTAACAGACAGGATGAACCGTCATTAATCGGCAAAGTAGCCTTTTCTGTCGCTTCCGACGAAGCTCTGCCTTCAAAGGCAGCGGCCGCTCAGCAGCAGCAACAACGTGATTCTATGACAAAACCCATACGACAACAGAGTTTACCTATAAATTCTACTTCGAATGCATACTCATTTGGAGTAGCGCCAACTCACAATCAAAGTCTTGCTCAGCTACTGCAGCAACGAAGGTAAGTACTTAATTTTGCGTAATAATAGTATATAATAATAGTAGAGATTAGACCTCGATCACATACTTGAGATTTTGTTACTGCATACTACAAACATTCTCAATACATTTTGATCCTTTTTTTTATTGTAGATTGCAACGGAGATTAAAAGTTGCTACACACAACCAACACATACCTGGATATAATTTGCCATTATCGGAGCTTGAGCAACTTAAGATCGATAACAGCGACGCCTTGAATCATTTTAAAACTTACCAGCTACAAAACACA
Source organism: Halocynthia roretzi (assembly GCA_013436055.1). NCBI lineage: Eukaryota > Metazoa > Chordata > Ascidiacea > Stolidobranchia > Pyuridae > Halocynthia > Halocynthia roretzi. The sequence goes on from QRAM01000121.1 coordinate 240,069, forward strand.
TTGACTACTTTTCCGTTCCCCCCCAATCTCGACTTGAATGATAGCAATCAACTAAATCAAACGCAGCAACTCTTACACTATGCCACAGCAGTCTACACAAATGAATTCACAGATAACAATCCATACAAAAATGAATCTGTATTACCGGTATCAGGCGACTACCCCGTTCAAGAAATGCTCAGCTTTCATAATAACCAAACGTTTTATGAAAACAATGAATTAATGTCACAATCCAGCTATAGGCTATCTCCAAGTCATGCGATGTTTCCCACTTCCTCTCCTAACGCTGCGGATACAGACAATCCGTGGTCGTATGATTCCAAAGTAATGTACCGAAATTGCAATGTTATGCCGTTCAATAAGCTGAAGTTTTACGATGTAGAAGGTTTAACTTCCTCTACGGAAAAACTTGACCAGACAATGAATGAAAATATGGAATTCGCTTTGTATTGAAGCATATTATTTACTATGATAAAGGCTAAAATTTAGTCACTGTTGTGCCAAGAAAAAAATCACACTGTCAACATCATTGTAGAGTTCATCAGATCGTGGTGCATGCGATTTATAATACTAGCTTACCTTGATAATGTCTGTATCCAAGTTCCGGTAGATTGTAGTTTTTTCAAAATTTGTAACCTCAAAATCACTTTGAATTTACTTATCATGAATTCCCCATATGTTTCAATACCGATATTCTGAGGTGCTTACTTCATACAGACACATACCGTTATACAAAGACAATGTGAATTATAGTTTTTGGGACTAAATATGCATGACATCGGTTTCTGTTTTTTTTGTATGATTTCTGGTATCAGTATTATCATCCTAAAAATTTGGTTGCATACACCCCCTTGCGCTGATGAAGTAGCATGCACTAATTATTTCTTAGATATGCGAGATCGAGTTCTCTTGAATATATTTACACTGTGCCAGAAGTTGTATGAATTTCAATTCTTCTGGAACATTTTACGGTACTCAATATTGCAAAACACAGTAAATATCGACCTTTTTCTGTTATCTGGGAATGTGCGTATTTTGGTATACATACAAAATACAGTGGACGCCACCGAATGTAATCGCTGGGACAGTCTCTTTATGATCCCAATGACTGACTGGTAATATTACGTAGGGTGGGATGGGTAGGGATATGATATACATATGTATTTAGGGCAATTCATTTTGATAACAATATCTGATGGAGAACATTGTCCGCGATCATAATATGCGGCGTCTTTTATATTCTGGGAATGTGTGATATAAAATCAAGCGTTAATACGACTGTTGAGTCGACTGTACTCATTTTAGAAGCAACCATACTACTAAATCAGGATTCGTACGCGGGTTCGTTAATACATATTTTACGTTGCGGTGTAATGGGAAATGCGGTCATCTTGTATATCGCAGTCGAGTGTAATACGTCAAAAAAAATTTTCTTAAATTGTTCTTAGCACTGTGATAATGTTGTTTTTATTTTAAATCTTAACTATTGTCATTACTCATCTAGATATTTTTCACTATAAGCAGCAAAGGGCTTATTTTTACTCAGTGTTGTGACACTTGACTGCTTACAGGAGGAGAATACAACCATCAAAATGATATAAGACAAATCGTCCACATTTTTTCATGTGGTATGTGGGAAGTTATTGTCACAATATGGGTATATTGATACGCTTGCATGTCTTTCCAGAGATCCTTACACAATTTCAATTAAACATCTGTGATAAGCAACGGCGAGAAATTATTCGAGTTCGGGTATATTTATTGAAATTGACTGCTCTACCTCTTCCACCAATTCCACCTTCCATAGGCTTGAATGAATTGAGCTAGCTAACACCTATTCCACAACGGGTCCATCACTAATATTCCTTCACCTCTTAGTCCAAATAATATTATGAATGCCAATGTGAACTGACGTATTTTTAAACTTTTTATAAACTAGTTAATTCAAATTTGTATTGAACGAAATTAAGTAAATTTCATGTGGCTCAAAGTAACTATATCGTAATAAGAATAATTGAACTGATTTGGTCCAAAAATATGATATTAGGTTAATACTTTGTGACTAGAATGATGAAAAATTTGTGGTTTAACTGTATTACGTCCAATATTTCATATTTAAGAAGATTTGGTTTGATGTGTTGAAAGTTTTTAATCGTCTTACCATGCTATCGCAGATTCACGAACTATTTTGTTACATGTGCTTTGTTGTGTTGTATGTATTTTTGCAGTTTTCAACTTATCCTAGATCCGGTTGCATTCATATAATAAATGGTGCTTCAACAACGCGACATTGTATACAATATGTTTTAAAGCGGAGTGGTCCAAGATTGCGAGCATGAAGGGCCACAAAAGGTTAGAAGAAAACCTTGCAGGCCGCATACGGGGAAACTTCCCGGCTTTTGGGACCAATTAATAACGTAGTACGAGGTATGACTATATATAAGACGATTTGCAGATAAGTCGACCCTTAAAATAAGGCAACACCACTTCCTTCCAAATAATTTGTATGTTTTAATTAGCATTCAAGTAATATATAAAATTTTACAAGTAGCTGATACTGAACTGGCAAGGTGAGAGCTTGACTTAAATAATAAGTACGCACAGCTTACTGCAAAGTCCTTGTACTTTATTGCTCTACTACAGAACAGTTACGTCACATGGTCCATTGCCTGTCATTGCAACTCGAAGCTAGTAGGTAAGGCTAGATTCTAGAAAACTATGGTTTTAGAACAGTTACGTCACATGGTCCATTGCCTGTCATTGCAACTCGAAGCTGGTAGGTAAGGCTAGATTCTAGAAAACTATGGTTTTATGTACAGTATACCGAAAATGCTTTGCGGGCCGCACAAAATATGTCCGAGGGCCGCATGTAGCCCGCGTGCCAGCGTTTGGACCAGCCTGTTTTAAAGCATAGTGCAATGGAAATAACATGAAATTAGCGTATGAAAAAGTCGAAAGAATTTCGAATATTATTCCCATGTAACACTATCGTCATGAACTCCCGTCATTTTTAATTGTAAAATTGTCACATGACCATCACTAGTATCACTGTACTTAGTTCAGATCCCTGCAGTGTATCATCTACATTTTAAATTGCATGTGATATACAGCAAACTATATACGTGCTACACACAGATATATGCCAGTAATATGATTTGACTTTTCAAGTCAACAACATGGGCCCCCTTAATTTTTTCGCAGCGATATAGAATAGAATGCTACACAATAATAAAATATACAACCGTATGAAAACTTAGCAGTGATGTGCATAAACAAAAAATCGACCTGCGCCCTCGCTCGGGCTTTTGGAACCGTAGTACGAGGTATAAATATATATATATATAAGACGATCCGCGGATGAAACGACCGTCCAAATAGTGCATCATCACTTCCTGCTAACTATCAAGCATTTGTATGTGTTAGCTAGCAGCTTAGAATGTCAGTAGTATATAAACCTGGATCTTTCATACAAGTTTAGCACAAGACAAACATGATATAATTGCTACACTACAGTATGAATGTAGGCCTGCCAGTAGTGTCACGAACTTATTTTCGTCTCTGCCATGTATCAACAACTATATATACGACGGCATAATAGTCGACCTCTTGTTTTAAGCCTTTTTTATGCTTATACGCCGCAATGTACGATACCTAAAAATGGTGCCATTGCCATTGACGACACATTTGTAATGTAATAAAGAAACAAACGAAAAGCGCTTTTGCTCGACATCCTTCTATGGGAGGAGAATCCCAAAAGCAAATGATTATGATAAGCGTGTTAGCAATCAAGAAGCTGATTGACTGAAACGAACCTATTTTGTCTGGTATCAATTCTGCAACGCGTCTGTGCGTTTTTCTTTGTTTTCGCAATGGGCGAGTGAATACTTCTTCAGGCCTTTCGCAATCTTGGCCGCCATGTTGGGTAGATGCCGAGCACGAGGGAGGGAGGTAGCGTTGCTTTACTGTACTGTAGTGTATATACTCTTTCTTAAATACCAGCAGGTGTGATTTTTGAGGACATCAATTCATTCTCAGACAGTGTGGTATCTACTGAGTAGTTTATATTGTGAATTATATTATTTAACCATGCATTTTAACTCTTTTAGATAATCTATGAATATATAAGTATTAAAAACCATAAAAGAATCTGTCGAAACTAGTAATGGATGCATCTTAAGGCACACGCAGCAGAAAGAGTTTCCATTCACATTCAAGGTAAATGATCAGGTTCCAACTCGATTCTGTTTTTGCTTGGCCCATCTCTCTGTTGATTTTTCATTTATCCTGTATTGTCATTTATTTTTGGTTAAAAAATGAAACAATTTGGTAGAAATGATAACTTTAGACTGGTTACATGACTTTAAATAGAAAATATCAACCTTCTGTCTTATTTATATCCATGAATTACACCTCGAGGTGCTCGAGTTGATATGGTCATTTTTAGAAACTAAACTTTTGTGCACTCGCTTAGAGGGAACACTGTTTATAACCATTAGCGTAATTGTCTAAGGAATACTTTAAATTAATTATTTTTGAATTCATGTTTATATAGAGCTGTTACCTGGTACGATCTTGCCCAAATTCAACAGAATTGTCACAGATCTTCATCATGACAGACATTCTCAATATGTCCAACTCACTTCTGCTATCATCCAAAGTCTTAAAAGAAATGTATAATGAGTTTTCAACAGGAAAAAGATCATCAAGCAAGGGCACTAAGCTATAAAGTGAGTATGTATTAGTGAAGTTTTTGCGGGTTTTCTGACAATATTGTGTTGCGAGAATATGCTTCGTTAAAAAATCTTGTTCAAATTCATCTTAATTTTTCTCAAATAGCTTATTGTAGAATTGATTTAGGGTTTCTATTTTCTCTAATAAGTGACTATGCCTTCCGCAGAATAATTTGCTGTAGTATAATTTACTGACTGAACTTCTATAACATAACTGAACTGAATTCTACAACACAACTTAACAATTTTTTTGTCTTGTTACAGTTTGCCCTCTACAATCTAGGATGTCTGCAACATGCACTCACTCGCCACCAATGACATTATTAGGTAGAAAGCAGTGTTAATACTCAGAAGTTAGTTACATTATATGTATAGCGCTTGAACGTGGGAGACACAGAAGAGATCGAAGAACAACAACAACAACAAAAATTATGGACATGATGAACTATTAGCTCAGTCAGTTAGTCAAGTTAGAAATTGTATCAATTCATTTATCTATTATTAGATCCTGAGAACACTGTCTGTGAAAGTTGCAAGAGTCGGCATATCGAGCAGCTTTCACTAATTTGGTCTCTATGTACGGGATCGCAGCGTCTTAGGGACCTGGGCAGAAGAGCCCAGTGAAATATATCAGTCGCGGAACAGTAATGTTTGGCTATGTTTATATATATATATTCGCAAAAATATTAATATGTTATGGTCTAGGATAAGTCCATTAGATAATGTAAATATAATTGATATAGATATGATTTAGATTGGTAATTGATGTCATTGCTAGCAGTTGGTATTGATTAATATATATTCAATAATATAATAGGGAGATAATTGTTAGTGGTATAATTGAATAACTCTAGGGTTACAAGCAGTAAGCTTCATTATTTTGTAATGCATAGGATTCAACATTGAATAGGTGATATTTTAATTTAATAATGTGATAGGTTTTGATAGGACTGCTCCCAATTGGGGTTGGCATAGGATTATGAACAGCTGATAAAAGCTGATGGTCATGAAACGTAACAATACATGACTTGGGAATTGATCATGAAATGATCCAAAAAAGAGGCTCAACATCTTGAATGCAATCCCAAAAAGCCTCTGTTATATAATTGAATGGATCAATTGTGATATGATTCTAAAAGAGGCCCAACATCTTAAATGCAATCCCAAAAAGCCTCAGTTATATGATTGAATCAGTTATGAAATGATTCAAAAAAATGTTCAACATCTTGAATGCAATTCCTAAGAGCATTGGTTATATGATTGAATCAATTATGAAATGATTCAAAAAAGGCTCAACATCTTGCATGTAATTCCTAAGAGCCTCAATTATATGACTTGATTGAATCAAATCATGAAATTGTGAATGTACTCTGTAAGTTTTTACTACGGAGTACATAGCACAAAAAAAGCTTGATATAGCAAAGGATTGTGCTATGTTCTAAGTACATAGCACAAAGCCAAAAATGAAAAATTAGAATCAAAAATGGGTCCCTACTTGAATGCAATGGTCTCAAGGTCTGTTTGCAACGGCGAATCGCATGAAGATCAAGAAGGATATCACTGAATTGAATCATTGAGCAAAAGCAAGCTTGAGAGACTTAGTCATTGATTTCAGAAGGCAGAAAAGACCACAAAGATATTATCACGAGGCAGTAATTTCCCTATTTCCAAAATTCTGATGAATTTAGCAAGTTCCAGCCGACAGAACTTGATGAAATCATCCTTAACTGCACAAGCAGAAAATTAATAATTAAATTTTACTGTTGGTAAGCAGTACCCACCTTAGTTATTGGAGACCATTGCCCCCATTTTTCTATTTTTTTCATACTTTTTATATTGATTGTGTATCGCCATTTTTCATTAATTTCCATGCATGTATTGCGCGCTGGCATACTCTGTTACTCGTCCTCAGCAGCTGATCAGTCCCCTGTGTGTTTTTTTACGAGTTCAATTTAATGGGAATATCAACACAACACATCAATATCACAATATTTACTAGCTTAGAGGCGGGGGGCGCCAGAACTAGGTGGTTGTGCCAAGATCGACAGACGGTTTATCGTCTAAGATCTTTAGAAGTAGCGCGGCTCGGGCAAAATAAATTTCGGGTCGCGTTGCTTGTTAGGTTGCTAACATGTCCCAATCTTTGTAACTATAAAAATGAATTTTAGTAAGATTATTATTGCCTTCTTACCGTCTTCGCGTAAAGCAATTGGGCCACGTAATGATGCTTTCATTAGCATCATTATTCTTGATGATCTCTTTCAGTGCTTTCACTGAGTTCTCCCAAGCGGTGCTTTACGCTGCTTGTCTTTCTACACTTAGTACCATAAAATGTCCATTGCGCTTAGAGCTCTTAGAGCTACCAATATTAACTTAGTTCAGTTTTGTTTAGTCAGACCGTCCGCTGACAACAGTTGTCAGCGGATGAAAAAAACCAATTGTTTTGCGCTTGGTAAGAAGGCACAGCTTAACCTCTCTCTCTCTATATATATGTATTATACGATTGTAATATATATATATATATCTGTTTCATTCTTTACTCTCTCTGATTTACATTGAAAGGGCCACCCCGCTGTCATTTACAGCAATTTACATAATGATTCTTGGTTGGTTTTGCTGTCATTTACAGCAATTTATCAATGATTTTGGGTTTTGAATTCACCAGCAAACACAAAAATTACACACAATTTTATGCTGTTGTCATTTTTATGCCAATTTTTATTGCATTTATACTGTTATTATTTTGATTTAACTTGAGGCAGTTGATCAGAACAGGTAGCCCAATTAATTCGATCGTTTTTCAATCGTATGTTGCTTTTTACTGCTTGCCTTTTTCATGCACGCGCTAAATAACTGAGTATGCCATTGAGGTTCTGGATAGATAGCTAGATATATATTCTTGGATAGTCCAAGATCCAGCTAGAAATGAAGGCAGGTAGAACACAAGACTACTACATTATCTGTCTAGACTGACTAATTCTTGTTTTTCTGTTTTTTAAGCAGGTGTCGGCGTAGAGGAACTTGTATTGAATTGATTTTTTTTTGTTTTCTACTAGGGCATGGAATAGATATCAATCTTGTAAACTGCAAGCTTAACGCTGTATTCAGTATGGGCTGCGTGAGTCGCAATTTTAAACATAATTCAAAATATAAATGAATCCAACAATAACAGAATTTTCGTATTCCTGATAAGCGTGCACAGTGGTGGGATTCAAATTTTTTAGGAACCAGTACATTCAAACTTCACATCCTTATTTGTTGATCATATTGATGCATCTAATAATGCATTGAATATTGGAGAATTTCTAATTTTGAAACAATTCAGGAACTGGTTCTGTGAACTTGAAATGGGTGAATCCCACCCTGGGCCTATATCAAGAACAAGTATTGCTGGGCATGGCATGTTTGCTTCGGTAAATTCAATGTGAGGTATAATATATAAGTATATCCTACATCAGTGCAACTAATCATTTCTGTTGTGTGCTGAGTGTTTTGCAGACATTGAAGAATCTTGAAGCGAGCTGAAACAGCTAGTTCGAAATACGAGCCAGAGCAATAAAATCACTACATTTAGTTGAAAACAATCCCATGTTTGGGGTATATATACATTCACTGAAATTTTCATTGGGATTTGATTTATGGTCATGGCAGAGTTTCCTGTAAGCT
>QRAM01000122.1:3765-52478 GCA_013436055.1 Halocynthia roretzi
AAAGGCATTTTGCGTGGTTTTTGGAGCCTGGAACAGATTAATTAGTTTTCCATTAATTTCAATGGAAAAACGTGTTTCATAATACGAGTGAATCGTTATACGAGCCCAGTCTTGGAACGAATTAAACTCGTAGTATGAGGACCCACTGTAATTTCATGAAATCCGACTTAACCCTACTACCAATCCTAAAATTTTGGAAAATATCGCCATGAGGATTCCAAGAAATCCCTAGTTTCATAATCTCACTGTACTATATATAAGATGTATTAACACTGTAGCAATGTTTGAGTAGCTCGCATAAAATCCTGATTTGAATGATACTTTGCTTTCAAGGGTATAGAATTAGCTATTTCTCCTTTCATGTAAGATAATCTAGCGTTAGAAGACATTGGCAATATGAATGGTTTAATGAATGAAATTTACAAATAACATTTGGAATTCTTGCTGATCCAGGGAGAATTTACAGATGACGGTACCGAGACACATTTTGAAATCGGTAAGCATGCTTGCTACATACGAGCAATGACAAGTGGTAACAGAAGAGAAGGGCTCATACATACATTGCATGTTGATGAAAGATTAATCACAGATGCTGATGGTTAAACCCAGTTATTTGATGTATATACTTCTCTTTTTTTTTGTTATATGGGTCTATCAAATGTCCAAATATTTTTTTTCTTGTATCTCATTCAAATTCCTCCGTGTATACCTACATTTAATGTCAATTTTCAAGTAGAATATTACTTTAGTCCTTTGAATGCATTCAAGATTAATTTAAAATGCATGGTATTATATAACCAATCATAAGCTGGCATATTTACTACACTTGTGATATTAAAGTGGGTGCTAGATGTTTCAACTTTAAAAGGGACAGTATATGGTTTCGGACAATCTCAAATGCACTCCCACTGTATTAATGTATTTCGTCCTGGAAGCTATTGGCCAAAATTGTACATAAATGGTGTAGAATTTCATGAACAAGATTGTAAACAGTTAAAAAATTCAAATGAATTTTACAAGATATACACAATTATTACTTCCCTGTGACTACACTGGTTCAACCTTGTTCTCAATAGCCATGATTCATGAAATAATTTCCTGATATGATATATTCATTGCAATTCTGAATTTTTTGTGAAATATATTTTTCTAACATAAATTAACTTCTATTAAATAAAAGTTATTTGAGTAGTGCCATTGTGGAACAGTATTGAATTTTATGCTTCTTCATTTTGATATTATTTGCATAGGCAGCTTTAGGAACAAGGGGAAACAAACTTAGGAATATGACGAATATAAAAGAACTATATAAGACGTTTGCATCATATACATATATATATACCAATTATATGCTCTTGTATAATAGTGACTGCTCAGATGTATAACTAATTTGTTCCTTGTTCTATTTCATTTAATATGGAGCAGATTTTAGCTGTGCCAAATTTATCACAGTCATTAGTTTTTCAGGCTGTACGGTTTCCTTTCCTAAAAAAAAGCTGACAGGTGACAAGTAGTTATATTGCTAAAAGGGAATGCATAGAAATATTGCTTGTAAAATTCAAGACTGATAATGAACAAGCTAGGTCTATCTACTTCAGGAGCAAATATTAGGCAACACTTAACAAGTTACATGTACCTTGACTGTATTGTGTAAATTGATGAGGTTTGGAAGCACTGCAATTACTCCACTGCAATATTGACTCAGTTTTAAAGTAATTCGAAACAAGAAGATTTTTCGTAGCGTTACCTCAATAATCATTACAAATGTAGCTCCTTGGTAACATGGTACTTCATGTATCATGTACATGGATATGATAATCATAGCACTGTCAAGAGTACTATAGTGTGCTAATATGGTTGCTTGCTGAGGATAACAAATGCCCCGCTGTGGATCAGAAACGGCTTGTGGAAGCCTAGTGTTATTGCAATGAGTTTGTTTTGTCTCTTACACTCATTTATTTTTTATTAGCTTACATTATTAAGTGTAACATATTAGGCCAGGATAGACCAAAATTTCTCAACCGAATACCCGGCTGAGATTATCCAAGCAGAAAACATATACATTGTTTGCTTTGACCTTTGTTTTTTAACTTCGATTCCCACTTTCGAATAAAATTTGTTTGAAGTCTTAAGCAATAGTAGTTTGTTTATGGTATGTAGTAAACTTGGAACTTATCATTGGAACTATCTGTATCAGCTAAAAGTTGTGATTTTTATTTGATTGTTGAAGATGTGCAATATTTCTGTAGTATAATTATCTGGAAGAAATTCCATTTGATACAAAAGCAAGGTCTCAAGCAACTTAGCAATATGAAATAAGTCATGTAGAGGTGATGTAATTACATCAGCATACTATTGCACCATCTTACTTCATGTTGTTCAACCCTTTGAAATGGGATATGCTTCATAATGCAGTAGCTGAAGACTACACTTAGGTCAGTTTCTTAACATTTATCATTAATGGTGTGACCTTACTGCAGCAGGGTATAATCTATAGATTTCCCTTAAGTGGGATTAAATACTACAAATACTCCATTCGGGTACAAGTAGAGGACGGGAATTTTTGTTAAAATTATACTCTAAGGAATTCAAGTGTATGTCTGTTTTCAATTTATTTCCGTTTTGGCAATAAATATTGTGTTTTTTATTTGATACTATATGATATATTCATAATTTTATAAGCGAAAACTGGATACGCTGCCTTGCTGACAGTGTATATGATATGGAACGGGAGTGAAAATTGAAATCGAAGAGCTCTAGCCAATCAGCGTCGAGTATCAGGTTGATCACGAGGAGCATCGCTTTCCTTACCAAACAGTACGTTCTGGTACATAAAGCAGACAGTAGAGTCGAAGTAGCTGCTCAACAATAGAATATATTATAAAAGTTTCTGTGCTTAAATAACCCGTACGAAAGCCAAAATTCGACAGGATAGTTGTTTGCTATTTCGCTATATCCTGACAAAGTTTGAACGCTGGGAGCCTACATTAACACCAGAAATAGGTGAGTTATGTGAGTGTACTTGAGCTACGCAGGGTGTAGTCGGCCGCCATAATGCCACTAGACGTGGCTCTCGTTTCGTTGTAGAGATCACGTGATTTCAGCTTTGCTCGAGCGCGTTGTAGTGTTCCCTTAATAAGATTCCGTTTTCACTAATACATGTCGTTTTATCTCATTCGTGATGTAAAAACTTTGTATTTTGTACTGACGATTATAAATATTGAATAATGTTCAATGGAGACGAATGTCGTTCTGATTTGCTAAATAAAATGGTTTCTATTTATTGTGTGTAAGGTAACACTGGCGTCGAAATCACGCATGTTGTGGATTTTATGTATGGTTTGTTTTTCCAAAACAGTTTCTGATACCAGGTTATACATAGCTGTTAGAATGGTCAGCAAATGGTAATGTTATACTTCAGTAAAGTTTGTATTTAGAAAGGAGTGTTGGGTAATTGGATTTGTTCTGTAATATAAATGTTGTTATTGCCATTGTTTATTTAGTAATATTTTCATGGAGGCTCAGTTTTAAGATAGAAGTTGTGTTGGTCGCTTTGCTTACCTGGTCTGCTATAATTTTATCGCTGCATCTAATCTATGTTGATTTGGAGGTGTGGAAACATGAAGTTAGTATAACTGAACTAGGTACTGTGTTCATAGTTGTTCGTAGTGGTAACAAGGTACGCTTTTGATTTCGAGTCTTGTTGAGTAATAATGTACGGATTCCATCAAAAATGACAGAAATATTTAGATACCGTAATTTTTACTTAATGAATGCATTGTTATTGAATTTGGAATTGTTTCATAAATTGACTTGAATCTTAAAAAAATATATGGACACAAAGTAATGCTATATGCATTTTGTATGGCTACAAATCAATTTGTATTTGAATATATATAGCATTGTTGGATACTAAAGACCGACAAAAATTTCTTGGTTGATTGTAATTCCTGATGTTATGCAACTGTCATTGTAACTTTGTAAACATTAGAAACTTCCAACTGAATTCATAACCTGTGTGTGTGTGTGTGTATGTGTTTATATGGAGGTAAACCATTATCCTAGTATGGAATTGATTGAAATAAGTCCAAATTAATATTTTATTATTTATTTTGGTTTTGCCTGGTGGTTCTGTATAAACTACTCAAGTCTGTAATTCATATGAAAGCACATTTTCCATGTCCATGAGAAATTTTTGAGTTCAGTGGAAGTTTATTATGATCTCAGCATTACCTCTTGTTTAGATTCGGTAGTACATGTGCAATGACGGATGGACACATCTGCTAGAGGTGGAATGGCCCCGGCCCTTCAGTCCACCAATTGCAAGCCAGCTGATCTAGTTGATGTGAAAACCACTGAATGTGAAACTACTGATATTGGTTTAACAAACTCCTTAAAGGTACACATAATTCTTCAGTAATATATATTTGGTATGCGATGTCTAATAAGGTAAAGGTAACTTCGGATTCACTGGAACAAATTGTGGTGTCGTAACATGACATTAGGGAAACAAAAAGCTTGTGCTACTTGTGTGCTAATAATAACATGTGGTGATATCGTGCTCTAATCTGTTTCAGAATCCTGCCAAACCTGATACGACTGTGGTAACATTATCCGGTAACTGCAAGTTTGCTTCGGGTAATACCACAGCAAGTGATGGTATTGAAATTAACAAAGCATTTTCTGGTAATTGAGTCATAAAACCAGCTTGCTCTTTGATAACTTTTTACTACTGCTATCACAATACCTTTTAAAATTTCACGAACAAGCATCACATCCCGATTATTACCCAACTTAACATGTGTTATGGAATGACCTAGCCAATATAATACTTATGATCACTTTTGGCATACTCATCGTATATTTAAATGTACAGATATGTTGTAAGCTCATTTGTGTTTCAGAATCAACCAGCATGGTTGTAACAGATACATTTGCATGCACCAAGGAGCCCGAATCCTCTCAGTCGTCGCCGGAGAATCATTTCACGGATGAAAACCGTTCCACAGCAAAATCGAACAGTTGGAATAAACACAAGAAACCTTATGCCGGCAACGTTTTACAAATGAAAAGCAACCTGCAAGACGTTCTACACAACGGTGACGATTCGGTGATAAAGACTAACGGCAACGAAAAACATCTTGAAAATCCCCAAATGGAAAATAATTGTCTCAAGTCTTGTCCAGTCAATCACAATGGAAAGGTGCAGATAATTGATGATGTCAATACGACGAGTATGATGAGCCATACAAATAATGTAACTGAAATGAGAGCAAATTTGTCCGAGCTGAGTTGGAGTGAAGAATCGAAAATGTCGTTGACATCAAAATTGGATTCCAGCGGAATAAATAGTTTATCGTCTGCAAATGTTGGTACACAAGGAGCTTTAATTAGCAAACCCGCGAACCTCATTGATTTGACGGCCAGAGTATACCTGGATTCAGAAAAAATCGGTTCTGCTTCTGGGAAAACTAAACTATCGCAACAGGTCACACAAAGCTACGCGGTAGTCTCGGACAATGTGTTATTTGATGATATTTCTTCAGTAAGCGGCGAAGAATCACCGTTAAGCCTCCATCAAACTGTACGGCGATTGCCACCAGCTTTGAAATATGCCGATTTACTGAATGGCGACATGTCGAGGATTACGCAACAGGTTCCTAATATTTCCCAAAAACTTGCCAATACCCTGCAGGAATTAGCTGCCTCCCTCAAAGGTACGTCATTAAAGATGGATTCTCTAAACCCACATTCTAACAATCTCGCATCAAGTATGAACACCACTGTGAAAAGTAAGGAGAGCGAAAATCCAAACAGATCTGTAAAAAGTTTGAACTTTGAAAACAGTCCTTCGTCTCAGCACGACTGCATTGCACAGCAAAACACAAAGAAAGTCAATGAAATCCGAATGAAAGGCGCAATTGAGCATGCTCACTTACTTCAAAAGCGTTTGTCAAGATTCAACAAAAAGTTACATAAGTTACGGTTACGTTGCACTGCCAGTTATACCAATCGAGAACTGTCTTCCATCACGTCGAGGAAATCACACTCCAAACTACCTGTAGATACAGATATGCTAGCTGCAACGGAACCTCATCATTCGACTGACAAAAGCCACATGGAAATAGAAGAAACAGAGGAAGTTATCTTCTGGAAGAAGATATTAAATAAAAGACTATCATCTTTCGTGTATAGTAAAGCCTCCCATACTGGGCCAGCTGATAACCACCAGTCGAAAACTATTTCAAATTCTATCACTGAAATTCAAATAAAAAAAGAAGCCGATCAACCAACCAAGGATTCCGCCGATGCTGATAAGCAGATGTATAATAAGATTTTAGAAAAAGTGAAAATGAACACAGGTATGTAGCAATTTTTTTCAATGGCTTGGCCCATAGTCAATACTCAATTATTCCTATCTTAAACAGGAATTATCCGGAAAGAAGCCGAATATATGTGGTCACGCTGTAACCAAGATCTCACAGATACAAGTTCTGATGAAGAATATGTGGATGTTTCAGGGAGAACTGCCAGTACACAGTACCAGTCCAAGCCGAAAGAGAGGGGGCCACAAAAAAACTTCATGTATGTTTTATGTGTTGTATAGTTCTTGAAGAAAATCTACAAACCATTGTATATGCAAGTGTTGATATATAGCTGCCTCCCAAATACTATTTTATGTCTATCATGGTGTGTATTGTTTTTTAAACCTTGTGTTTAATATTGACTCTTTCTAGTTTGCTGTACTAGAATTAGTTACTCTATGTACATATTGCGGTGACCAAGTATTTTTTTAAACCGGCAATTACCAACTTAGTTTTTTCATCTTTGATTTGTGCTTGCTTTGCATACGTACTCCGCTATTGATGACTGACGGGAAAAAATAAAGTTAAACTACCTTTTCAGATATAGATAATGTAAAATTTCCTTTGTTCTACAAATGTAAGAAGGAAGAATATGTTGCCTTCTTGATTTTGCATTGTTCTTTTCTTTTAGACATCGAAAGTCATTTTGCAAGTGGATGGAAGAGCGGGTGGAGATTGCAAAGAGATGGACGTGGTTGCAATCCCGTATTTCTGACATCGAGTTCAACATTCGTAGACAGGGAGAACTGTACAGGCATCTGAGAAATAAAAAGGTATTTGATTGTACAGTTATGGCTTAAGTAGAAGCAGTAGACTGCAATGTTGCATGCTTACTAAATAAAGAATTAGCACATACCTGCACTGTAGTACTGCTTCAGTCTCCTGAATTTTTGCCACTTTAATTGATTTTGTTACATGGAAAGGCATATTAATGCAGTTGCTAAGCATCTTGAAAAATAAATTTAAAAGTTTGAGTATATGAGTAAACTCAGATATTAAGAGCAGGCACCTTCAGCCACAAAAGTTAATGACCACATTCATGTATCAGACATAACAGTACTTGCTACACAGTAAAGATGCACATACACATCATACAGAGATAACTCACTAATATTTACAGTATTTCTGTAACTTATGTATTATATACCATATGTGCATTTATTAGTTACTAAACTTTTTGTATGTCATCTGCTGGCCTTCGCTGTTAGTTTGAGACTTCCCATTCAATTTCCTTTGCCGAAAGTCGCGATGCCGAAATTTCGAGTGTATAAAGTTATTACTGAATGGTCTTGGTAGAATGAGAACATTTAACTGCTTTTATTGTTTATAGGGAAACTTAATCCCGTAAGCTCCATGACAGCTCTTGTATTATTTAGGGACCTGTACAGCTGAACAGTTCACTCACTAACCAGCAGCTAAAGCAATGGAAACCAACCACAACAAATACAATGGAGGACCAAATCTTCACTAAAAGTCAATTGGTTAGTGTAATAGTATTGTTTTCTCAAGCTCTCATTAAAAATCAATTCTTTTGAATTCTATTTTAATGATATCGTTTTCCTGCTTCAGTCTACAGATACACAATCAACCTTGGCTACTTCGGTCGGTGGTATACCAACATCTGGATCTCTGTGCAATGTCAATCAAGTTATGAGTAATGTACAATTTCAGACAACAAAGTAAGCATGTTTATTTTAATCATTTTGTAATGAGGCCTACATTACATGCTGTACATAACATGAAGTAATATATTGTTATCAGCAAGTGATTTTATAACCTATATTACATCTATGCTCTTGTACAAACCTCAGGGATGTTTCTCTTTCTTCGTTGCGTAGTTAATCATTCAGTATTCGACCCGTTCTTGCTTTAAGCATGTGATTTGAATACAGCACTTTGATTGACTGGCAAAGTTAAGAAAAATATCAGTAGGCCTACTTTTCCAACTGCGCTAAGTTCGTCAAATATTGTGAAAAGCAACATTTTCAATTAAGCCAATGCTATCTTGGCTAGTATTCGCAATGTCCGTCTTCTTGCTATTTCGAAGGAATATCATGAATATTCGTAATTCACAAACACTTAACTTTTCAAGAAGGTTTACGATATTGCTGTTTTCACAAAGACTAGGCCAGCAAATGTTGTGATCTGAGTAAGAAAAGGTGGATTATGTTATGTTGTTATGATTTAAGAAATATTGAATATGAAACGTTACTCACAAAAGTGCTGATTCAGGTTTTCGAATTTTGAATCGCATTTTTAATACGGATAATGAAAATATTTGGCAAAATTTTATGAAATATATGCAGGATGTTCTCTTTGTAAGTGTTGATTTTAACAGATACCTTCAATAATATGAATATTTTACACAGAATGTTGGGCAATTTATCTCCTTTGTCTGTCGGATCACCTTCACCGGCCCAGCCAAAATCCTCAAAAAGTCACTCCATAAGGTTTGTTTATATATTCGATCTCTTGAATACGAAAGGCAATATCATTATATTTTGGCCAGTCAACATTTGTGGTACTAACTTTGAACTGAATTTTTTTTAGCCTTGACAGGCCCTCAAGAATTGGTGCTAAGGACAACAGTCAACACATATACATGTTTAATTCTTCGGAAGAAAAATCAGCAGTGTCTGCGAGAACACAGCCATTACTGACATCAACATTCAAGAAGAGAATTTTAATGAGGTCGCTGAATGCGAACCGGCTGTCTGATAAAGTGAGTTTCATTAGATTCTCTGTAAGAAAGAGAAAAATGGTTTATATTATATGTTTGAAGTATGCCACGCAATAAGAATTACATAAAAAATGATGGGTATATTAAAGTAATTTGTAATTTGAACCACTTTATATAATGAGATGAAAATGTACAGTTATTGATAATTTTCATTGGAGTTCTTTCATAAGACAGTTGAATCTGTTTCAATTCACCGTTATGTTCTGTGTCTGTTACATAATCATAGAATGTTTTGACACTAATTATTCAGAACAAGGGAATATATACATATATATGTATATATATATATATGGATACACAATAAGCTATATTGACATTCCCCATTGCCACTTATATATTCTTTACAATACAATAGTTATTCAGATGTCAAAACAAAAAATGTTAAGCCTTTGAAAAATATTAAATCCTCTTTCACAATGAGTATGCAGTTTCTGTCTTCCCGAATTGTAGTTAACATGCTTAGCCTTCTTCGATAATCTTTGCAACAAAATATTGAAACTTGTAAAATTTTTGGAAAAAATTGCCTCGTAGTTGCATTACCTATATATATTGCTCATTTACAGCAACTGAACTCGGTTACTGTGCCAAATGACAGTTCTGTGATGCGATTTGAAAGCACTAGTCGACACCACAGTTGGCAAAGATTTATGAATAATACTTCATATTACAACAAATACCAGTCACTAGCTGTCAGAGCAGCTCAACATGACCATTGTTACCACGCCATAATATCAATGGAAAAAGGTGAGATTTTTATTGACTTACGGTAGCTAGCAGTATGAGTTTATGACAAATTCCTCCAGATTGGTTCTACAAGTGGTAAGAAGCACCCTATAATTAACTAGGTTTTTTGGGACCTTACAGTGGTAAGACGCACGGTAATTTTCAGGGTAATTTTTCAGGGAAAAAGTGCGTCTTATGGGATGGGAAATACGGTAATTTCCGAAAGACTATTTCTTACATGCTAATTTTCCTTCTATCAGGCTCCAGTACATAGATATTTGTTATTACAGATTAAATTTTCTTGCACGCATTCTTTTCGTTCTCCCTGAAATATTCACCTTCAAAAGACATAAGCCTAACTCTAACCCTCGACCCTCAAACCAAAATTTTTTTCTTGCACGCATTCTTTTCATTCTTCATGAAATATTCACCTTCAAAAGACATAAGCCTGACTCTAACCCCTCAAACCAGAACCCCCAAAAATGAGGTGGACAGCATACTATAGTAGCAATTTGAGAATCAGTTGGAATGCTAATCTAGGGTTTTAGCACCAGTAGGAAAATTTCACAGTGAGAATTTGCAGCAAGAAAATGTCGCAGTAGGAAATTGTTTGGTTTCTATAGTCTAATCAGATTTTTAGGTTCATTTTCAGATTTATTTCACCTCAAAAATTTTTATTCACAAAGTTCAGAAATACAAACTGAAAAAAATAACCTGTATTATTTAAATCTATCTATCTTGAAATTATAGTTTAGAAACTTCAGGGGGACTGTGCAATATTAGATATAGTGTACGTGTAAGTTAATTGTGAGCTGATCCCTCCCTGTTTTCAAGTTAGAAGTTAGTAATAATTCAACAATCAGCTGCTTACCTCTCACTTTCGGTAATTAGCATAATTTTACGACTGCTGACATGAATATTTTTGCACATAGATATCCCTGTCTCCATCACAACACAAGCAGTAATGAAATCCAAAAGAAAATGGTGCAAAGCAGATGGATACGTAGAGCGAAAGTCAGAAAATCGGTCAGTAACTGGGGGGGTGTATACTTGTGTACTACAACAGTTGAGAATCCTATATTCGAAAATCCAAACTCCGGAAGTTTTTTTAATGCTGACATGACACGCCACACGTTTTTAACCAGTAATGCTTTGTTTTCATACCTTACATAAAACAACATCTGGATAAAATGCACATGGCGTACAGGTACTGGAACCTTTCAGTCAAAACATGACATCATATGCAAAGACTGATTTCCAACTTTTCTGATGGTGATCTGTTGAAAACATTTTTCAAAATATATGCATATAAAATATATTTTAAATGCGAATGAAGTCGTGTTCAAACTTGGCTCCCATCCCTGAAATTAACAGAAATCCTGAAAAATCCGCAACACTTTCGATCCCGGGAATTTCGGATAAGGGATTCTCAACTGTCGTGTAAGCCTGTGATGTAGATATCCTATTTTCACTTATACATATTCCTGAGTTGTGAAATCTACCGCAGAAAACAAAAACGTAGATCTGAATCAAGTCGAAAGCACAGGACAAGAAAGCGCAAGTACCAAACAGAAAAGATAAAAGGATTAAGGTAATGGATTCCTTGCTTAAAATGTCAAGGCTGTACAATATAGAATAGTTATATATTCCAGAATAATTCTGAATTTCAAAGTATCAATCGCAAATAATAAATGTAGGTCGCGCTTTTGCTTCACAAGTGTGGAATTATTTTGAGTTTTGGAAGTTAAAATTCTGTATACGCAGACTCTATTGTATGTTTAAATGTAAGCCTACCACCGATTTCTCTATTTTTAGCTTTTGTTTGTTCATCCCTTATCTGAATAGTATATTGAAAGATACTATTGTTTCAAAATCCTTATATACTTTGCTCTATGTTTAGAAATTCTTCTTCATCATCTTCTTTACCAATGAATAGCGTTTTGAATGAAAACGTTGATTCCAAAAGGAGGAAGTTTGATTCCCAGGTTTGTCTTTAAAGCTTTTCAGCGAATTAAAAAGTTTACTACTACTCAGATAATTTTGGAGGGGATAAAAGCGTCTATTTCGGGGATGCACTGATTCGTTTGTGTTCTGTCAATAAATGAAAAATTTAGATTTTTTTTACCAATCAATTTGTTGTAAAACATGTCAGATAATTATCAAGAATTACGGGAAATTGTACACCAGATTGAATATACAGGTGCTTTCTTAATTTGCTTGAATGCTGCAGCATGCCATAGATTCCAGTCAGTCACACAGTCATGAGGGTAAACAACTGTTACTCGTTGACATCACCAGTTTCATAACTTAAACATCAACCAGTAAAAGTCGTTGTTTCGTTCTCGGTGTAAACCAACGATTTTTTTAAATTTTAGAATTCCTACACATCTGAACGAAAACGTCATCGGGGTTTATCATTTGATTCTGACATAGAGATGTCCTTAGTTATCGGTACCGTGCCTAATCAGCAACTGTCCCGTGGGGCCAATAGCGGAGCCAACACTCCAACAAGTGAGCTTCTAGGCCAACAGTCACAGGTGAGTTTCCTATTGTTGTCGGGTTATAATAATAGCAACCTGTTTACAAAATTTCATATTGCAGTCATACTGGAAGAAGAAAAAGTCATCTGAGCAAGCATACGACATTAATAACATTGTAATACCGCACGGACTCACTTCAATGAGAATTGAAAAATTGCCATACAAGGAAATTCAGACACCGAGGTGAGTTTATTTCTGGCAAAAGTAGCTGAGATTTCATCCTTTAAAATCAATTATGCTGATCCCACAATCAATATCCTTTTGTATATTTTTCTAGCTGGAAATACATCGAAGAGGACATACTCCTGCAACTTCACACTTCAAGCGAGATTCCCACTACCAAAGACGGTACGCTTTACTGTGTTTCAATAATTTCCTCACTACGAAAGGATGTCGTAGTAGAATGTTAATATTACATTATTTGAATCTGTGTGGAATCTGTAGTCTTCACACAGACAAAGATACAGACATACGGAACTCAATATATTTATAAATAACATATTCAATGTGTTGCTGCGGATTGAGATTTGATGTATAATGAATATCTATTGCACACGACAGGAGAGATGGATGAAACAGAAACCACGTCTGACCTCGAGTACCAACAGAGACATGATCGGTATGAAATATTAGAAAAGAAAAAATACATGGCGTACATGGAGTGGAGTCTGTCAAGGAAAGGAAGGTTGGTTTTTTTTAACATTGCATGGAATTAACCCAAGAAATAACATGGGAGCTCTCTATATTACTAAATGCGAAATTGTATGAAAGCTTGCATACAAAATTTTACTTGCTTGATTATTGTAATCATTGTTTACTAGCATGGAAATAGTCAGCAACATCGGGTTACCTGTTTGGAGTCAATTTCCTACAAATTTTAATTTCACACATCTTGATCGAGAATAGCAGTATACATGTTAATCGGATTACTCCTGTACTCATCTTTCTTTGTAACTGTAAATAATATCCACTTTTATTAGAAGAAAAATTAAAGTGAGTACCAAATCTCAACACTGCGAATCAAATTTTTGATTTGACACATTCTCATTGAGTTACCTACATTTTGTAGTCTACATAATAACAAGATTACTCCTGTACTTTGGTATCTTTTCATGTACTCTCAATAATCTCTACTTTTATTAGAAGACAAACTAAGGTGACTAAAAGAAGACTTCATGCTTCCATTTATCAATCCTGTTAATCGAGCCTCCTCCCTCTCAATTCGCAATAACACACCCTACAAATCTAGGCAGGTGTATAACATAGTATTCATGGATTTTTTCTTTCAGAACTTCCCGTCTAAGTAACAGCAGTGGAGGACTGGTCGAACCTACTTCTCCTGCTTCTGCTGGCGGGACGACAAACGCAACCACAGTGGCCGGTTCCACTGCACAAATAGCAGAAATTGACTGCAATGTGAAGCTCTCTCCTGTGTCCACATCAACTTGCGTTCCAGTTATTGCACAGAATGTAACTAGTCCTACTGGTAAGCCTAGTATTTACATATATTTTTACTCCCTTGTACCTCCTATCTCCCTATCCCCATCAAAGGTTTCAAACCTTTTTTGTGCCTCTTTAATTGATATATAGCACACACTATTACATTCCGTATTCTGGAGAAAAATCAAGATATTATACATTGATAAGCCGGATAGGGAGAATAAGCTGATTTTGAAATTTTTTGGATAAAAGTATTGGATTATATTGTGCTTTTACAATGTAAATGACACAACAAATACTTGCCCAAGTGAGCTAATATTCAATAGAATTTTTTACATTTAAAGAAGATATTGCTGATACTACACTACTCCTAAGCTGGGAGTATGAGATGTTGCTACTACAGTGTTTAGTTGAGAATTAATGTGCATAATATAGGAGTCAAAGCAGCTCAAGGGATAACTATGAAATAACGATTTTTAAAACAGTTTTTTTTCATAATTTCATGCCAGAATAGAACTACCACTGCTCTATATACCGTATCAATACTAATGCATTGTATTACATAAAGATCCTGGAGTTCGGACAAGAAGAATGTCTGCTGAATCCGAAGTGTCCAAGACAGGCACTTCACTGCCTCACTCCACCATTACAAATACCTCAAATACAAACTCTTGTTCCGTTCACTTTCCCCAATGGCAGGAAGGTCTCGGATCACGATTAGGCTCACAGGAAAACACAACGTCTAGGCATTCCAGTACACTGTCCTGCCGTCAAAACAGTCATTCAGGAACGTGGGAAGCCAGACCGTTTCCTTTGTGCGAGGAGGACATGAAGTTGTTGAACGATGTTGACTATGCATTTAAAAAACTGCAAGACGATTATTTCAGCAAGCTTCAGAACACAGAGAACAGCGGGGTTCTTGAAAACTCGTTTCACTTCGACAGCGAGGAAGAGTTTCGTTCCAAGCGATGGATCGTCAGTCGACAACCCAGTAATGAATCCATGAAAGCGAGGTCTTCATATTCCAGCGAACATTTCAAATCGGAAACAACTAACCAACATTTCAAGTCGGGGAACCATAAACGTCATTGGACCGATTCCCGTTCCTCATTCATGTTTTCACATGAAGATATTGGACGATTTAGTGACGCATCAAATGCCTCCGCTTCGTCAGTGGCACGGAGGTATGCATGCTGTTTTATATGGTTAATAAAATTTTGTCAGCTCCGTTTAATGAATCTCTTCTTAACAGCTAGCTCCATCGCGTAATTGTATTGACAGTGTTGGCAAAAGCTACAAAGTTTCCTATATTAATTTCTCAGTATGTGCTAGTAGAGGAGGTTTTCATTAGCGAATTACTTCCAACGCACTATATATAATGTTTCTTGCAACAGCAGAGTTGTCCCCGTAACCATTGTAATAGAGTGCTACTAAGGTCTTTATGTACTTGCAGGAAGCGTAAGAAAGCGAGCTCCTACCGGAAACGCAGTGGCTCTCAGAGTTCCCAACACAAAAAGGATTCGGTGTCTGGAAAAATCAAATTTCACGGAGGTCATTCATCCACTTCAGCACACTCCAGACACAAGTTCATGCAACTGCGTCTCTCGGAAACGGACGATTCCATGGAATCGGAAAGCGACTTTTCTCACTCCTCGGACGAATCCACGACTTCAATAGATGATGCAGGACATCAGCTGGACGATGAGGCTGACCCCGAATGGGGTGTCCACTATATGAAATTCGATAGATGAATGATTCAACGATTTTGGTCGGCTTTAGAATTCATCTGTTTGTCTTTTTCATGATCTGGAAGTATGTTGTCATCGCAATCTTAGGAATTGTAATTACCTGTGCAAAATTTCCTTGTTAAAAATGTTTTAAATAGGTTAAAGAAGGAATGACGTAAAGTTATTATACACTAGGTTCACAATCCCACAACGACAGCGGAGTTCTTGGATTTAAATGGTTCATGAAAATTTGCAGTAGCATATTGTTATTTTTTGCCATATCACTATATTTCTGAACTTGCTCAACAACGTATAACAATTTAAATTTACTGCAGAGTAGACACCTTCGAAAGTCGCGCTGTACAACTTATTCTGCCATATGGTATACCGACATTGGTAACATGAAAAAAAAATGTATTTTTCAAAAACAGTAAGGATTATGAAACCCTGCATTCAAATTACAATACTGATGATTATTGTTGTAATTACTGTGATTACAGGAAACAACATTCCAGTGAATTTAAAAACGCAAATTATTTTACTATGGATCTAAATTATTAAATATTTTATCCCGGTTCTATTTGCTGAATATTGTAGTACGACTGAATTCGCCATAGCCTTGTGCCATATGAGGTTGTAATACATACAAGCAGAATTCACGGCGTGAGTACGGACCAAACAGAAGTGCAAAACTTGATGGGTTGTAAATCCGCCAAACATTTTTGTTGGTTACAGATTTGCATTACATGAGTTTCTTATCGTGTAACAGCTGTGGTAATCTACTGTATATAACGAATATTTTTTTCATGTATCGAAATTTCTGTCGTGTACAAAAGTTCTATTTTGTTCTATAGAATTTCACTCACTCGATTTGTGTGATACTTTTCATTATTTTGTTCCATTTCACATTACAAGAATCCATTGAACAGTTGCGCCATCAAAATGAGCTAGTTATGTGTCCAGGAATCCAGTTACATCTCCATGTAAATTAGGTATTGAACACAATTAGTAAAGATAAAAAACTTTTCTGTACTGTATTAGGTAAACACACATCCTGAATAGCGTAGCTAGTCTGAAGACAAACAGAGACGTTGCGCTTCCATGCATTGGAATTCCTATAATAGCAAAGAACTGAAATGCGAGGATGAGGTGAAGTTACAGCTGTACAGCACACGATTTTCGCGATTTCATTTAGAATTGTGCTACAATTATTATAGACTATAGAGGTTTCCAAAAACAAAATGAATTTTCAGAATTTGTTAGAACTCCCGCTGTAAGAGAAATTCTATTGTAATCGTTACCGTAAAATACGCGAGATGACTGGTAACTGTTTCGATAATTCTCTCGCACCACAGTCAGACAGTATACGAGAGAACAAGCCATGCGTAGCGTGTTGCAAAGAATTTCAATTTTCCTTTAATATATTTCATCTTTTTACGTCAAATATTAGCAAATTAAGGTACACTCTATCTCCCTGAGTTTTGTATTATACGGTACAAGGTGTAGCTTAAATGAAAGAGTCTTATTAGAACTATTATCGTCATTGATTATCCGTAATTAATTAATGGGATTAACAGTCAAAAACGAGATTTCCGAAGAAATGTTGTACAGTACTCGCTTATGCGTGACGCATCTAATTTATCGGTGCAGCGGCGGTCGGATAACATTACCAGTGTTCAACAGAAAGTGTTCTAGAATTGTAAATTACAAGGGTTACAAGGGTTGAATGAGCATGTGTATAAGGCATACTGAAGTTAGGTTATATTGTTAAAAATACATATTATATAGTGCATACATATACAAATAACTGTAATGGATGACTGAGATATCTATCATATTACTACGTAAATGTGCAAAAGGGAAAACAACGTCTGTTATATACCTGGTAATTACACTCCATCTATTCACCGTGTAAAGCTTTCCAGTAAAGTCAAGCTTCCTACAAAGACTATTTTGGATGTCAAGTGGGATATAAAGACAAATGTTTGTTGCAATTGTTACAAGTCTTTTGTTTGGCTTGATGAAAAATGGAAGCAAATGCCATTTGGTGTTCCAATGATCATGTTTCTGATTGTTACTTTTGCATGACATAGATCACAGGATTTTCTCGAAAAAGCAAGCCTAAAATTTTATATCCGGCTTGCAAGTCTGCTATTAGACCTGTTCCTCGTGGTTCTGACATTCCTGTACCACATCCCTCATCTGGAGATGATGAGTCTTTATTAAGTAACAGACCTTCCTGTGCTGATGAAACTGAAGTCAGTGCTATTTACTTAAAAATTCAGCTCATTGGCATTGGCGTTATTGGCATGTATCTGTGTGTAGCACATATATAGTTTGCTGCCAATCACACGCATGTTAGAATGTAGATGATACACTGCATTGATGTGAACTAAGCACGGTGATGCTAGTGGTGATAATGTGACAACTTTACAATTGACAACAACGGGAGTTCTGCATAATTGTGTACAATTCTAGTTTCAATGTTAACACTACTCTTATTCTATTTACGTAACCAAAGTTATATTGTAAATAGTCATACAGACATAAGAAAATATAAAAATATATGAGACAGTTTTCAATATTGGTGAAAACCTTTTAATTCATTTCCATGCATTAGGTATAAGAACATTCTATAGATGCCATGAGCGCCAAATTAGTTAAAAGCATTATTCAAAGCAATAGAATTGCGTTATTTTCAAAATCATTTTGTCCGTTTTGTAAACTGGCGAAGGGTGTATTGAATGATGCAGGGGTTGCACCAAAAGATCTTTTCACCGTGGAACTGGATGAAAGAGAGGACGGAGGACTCATTTTATCATCGTTAACAAGCCTCACTGGTGTGAAGACTGTACCTCAAGTTTTTGTTAATCAAGAGTTCATTGGAGGAGGGAGTGATATTGAGAAGCTTCACAATGAAGGCAAATTACGTGAATTGATATAACAGTGTTATTTATTGCTGATACAATAGATGAATATTAATTATAGTGAATTACCTACCTCTCCGGTGGTTATAGTAAACCTTACAGTTCCTATTTTTTGTTCTTCAAATGTTTTTCTTTGAAATACCTTGACTGCAAATGCATTACTTCATATTGTGATTGAGTGGATTATATTCTGATGTTAGTTTGAAAAATCCTATATTTTTTTGTTGGTTATGCTCATAAAAGTTTATTCAATTAGATGTCAAAATTGTCACATTACAATTAAAAATAACTGTTAATAAACATGGTCATATGCAAAATTGTGGGTACCAGTGCAGTAGTGTGGTCACTATTAAAATCGGGTTACGTTTGGGGGTAGGAGTCGTAAATGTTAACTTACCCTAACTCTCAGCAATTCTACCCTAATGTAAGCTTACCTAATCTACCCTTAATGGGTTTTCGGATGGACCACATCACTGCGCTAGAACCGAATTGTGCACTTCTGTAGATAAAATTTTACAGTAGTGATAAAATACACTGAAATGTATCCATGCAGGTTTAACTATGCCAAGTAAAAAGTATAGAATGCAAAATACCTCGTTGAAACATCAGTTGATGAAATATTTATAATTCCTTTTTTAGATTAGTTGTTTATGCTGTCTCATTCCCTTATCAGTTGCGATAATACACTGTCTCATTCCGATATTATTTGCTGCATTTGATGGGAAGAAATCATTCACTACATCGCATTAACTCATCTGTGAGAAAATCCTGTATATACTTGGTAATCATTTGATCATTAAGTTTTTATTTCTTTTTGTAGTTGCATATTCTCTGGGCTAAACTTCATATAACTGACAAGAACAACTTTCAGCATGTTGTGGAAGTGAAATAATACTTAGAAAATTATAACCCTTAATGCATCCTCCATAATTGACAGTTTGATTGTATAAAATCGTGATTCTTATATCAAAAAATTGTTTTTTGTGCCCCTTTACTGCCAAGTGCATGATAGCAATCTAAGAAAACACTACAATGACGAAAGGGTTAAATTGGGGCTGCATTTAATGGTAAAGCAATATGTGACTTAGGCTGCTAAATTACAGTATAACCCTTTAATGTGTTGACACATGACAGGTGATAGTTCTATGTGTATGGCATCCCGCCACCGTTCAGCTATTCACTGATGTTTCTGATGATGTTCCGTTGATTATATGGTGGTATGATGGAATCTTCCCTCACATAGGTATGAATAAAACTAGAAGAATACAGGAATTCTGCACTTAGCGCTGTAGTCCCTGCTACACTATGAGTTGAACTTTGGGGTACAAACTTATTGACGCTACTAAGTTTATTTACCGGTACGTAGTTTCAGAAATCTGAGAAATCCAATTCGTATTCTTCAACTGAAAAATTATGTTAAAATTATTCCTGAGTATCAGACTATTGTGTATTTCTGATTTTTGTGCATGGCCCATGGTCTTGCCTATACTAGGAATTGATATATTTCATTATATTTGCAGAAAAGGAAGGGCAAAGTGTGTATGAAATTCAGTGTGGAAATAATGTATGCTATACATCTAGAAACAAAAGTCTTATAACTGGTGATGGTTTGCAAACTATAATATTTTATGGAACAGATTTTCGTGCCTATGATGTGCCTTTACCAAGGAAGCTCAATCAATTGGTATTTTTTTTACTTTTT
This sequence comes from Halocynthia roretzi, assembly GCA_013436055.1. Taxonomy (NCBI): domain Eukaryota; kingdom Metazoa; phylum Chordata; class Ascidiacea; order Stolidobranchia; family Pyuridae; genus Halocynthia; species Halocynthia roretzi. The sequence continues at coordinate 23,930 of QRAM01000122.1, forward strand.
TTCTATCCAACATAAGCTATGCTATTATTTAATTATTCATTTCTGCTTGGCTGATCAAATATTTTATGATTTGTGATTAAATGATCAATCATTCTTATTTCTAGTGGGCTTTAATTCATGAAGAATCTCCCCAGAACAATTTCATTCTCTGTCAACCAGATACACTGTCACTCTTTAACTTCTCCAGCACATTCAAGAGCAATTCTGACTACCCTCTGACTACTCAGCATTTACCAAACATTGACTATTTATTCAGTAGAGAGCCTGTGGCTTTGAAAGACAAAAATGAGTAAGTACAGAATACTTATACTTAAATAGCTATACTTGCTCGTAGTACATTTTCTATGGAAAATTTCTTATCAAGTGCCTCCGTACAAAAAGTTGAATTAGGTTGATGACAATGTTATATGAATAAATGATTTCACTGCAAAGAGATTATGGCCAATTTGACTTGCCTTCCTTGCAGTAAAATATCTGATTATCAATAACAATTTAAGGCAACGGTTGTTGAATGTATAGGCAATTATTTTCTAAGATATGCATTTGTCAGGATTGGACTTGCTTTTTAAGCTACTTTTTCCTATGTGTGCAACCATTTCATGTTTTGAGGTTTCTTCAAATTTTTGAATATTGGCTGACTTCTGAGCCTATGCTCGTGGCATTGGTTCAAATCCTATCACTGCCAAAGTATATGTAATATCAACTTTTTCATTTTGTATTTCGGAAATGAAGATTGAAATATAATCTCCCTCATAATTCAATTACACATTACCTGATCAATTGTCAATCGAATAACTATGGTAAAAATGAATTTCATCCACAGTATCTTGCTCGCTAATCTTTTCCAATTGAAGACCATTTAAGTAAGATAGACAGTAATTTGCGTATTTTTATTATTCTATTGTAATACTCTCCATTTCCTAGCTTCCAGCCCTTGTACCTGAAGACGAGGCACCATAAAACTTTTCTTTGTGTGTTTGGAAAGAAGTTCGACAAATTAAACGGTCAATCAGATGATGTAATTACTAGACAAATTATTTTCCTTTGTAGGTACAGGCAAAGGGGTTATGCGCCAGTGGTGTATCTGCAATCCCACTGCGATGTCCCATCAGACCGGGATCGATATGTACAAGAACTCATGAAGCATATTCAGGTCATCATTGCTTATGGTAGATCACTGTTCTTATACTAGCGAGTTAATTTCTACATAAAATAATATGCAATAATTACAGAAGTTCTGCTTCTGACTCAAGTAGTATCATCACATCCTATCAGGTACTGATGCTAGGCATCTGCTATTTTATTGCTATTTCTATAGATTGACAGCTATGGAACGTGTCTACACAACAAGGATTTCTCTGATTCCAACCTTAAAGACACAAGCACAATGACAAGTGAAGATTTGTATGTTGAATTAGGTAGGTTAATCTAAATAGGGTTTTTACTTTTAGCTTTATTTGATAGTTGTTAGCATTCTGAAGTATTTATTTCTACAGAAAAGTATAAATTTCAACTAGCATTTGAAAATGCTATCTGCGAAGATTACATTACAGAAAAATTGTATCGATCGCTTCACATCGGTTCCATTCCAGTGTATAAAGGAGCCAAAAATGCCCGAAATTGGGTGCCTATGGATTCAGTTATTCTAGGTGAAAACAAAGTTATGATTGGGAATTTCTGCTAAGAATGAAAGCGTTATTGAATTTTAACCATTCATTATTGTACTGTTGTTACTTTCCAGTTGATGACTACAGTTCACCTCATGAGTTGGCCATGTTTTTGAAACAACTTGATATCAATGATACACTGTATTTACAATACTTGGATTATAAGAAGGTATTTTAAATACATATTTTCCTGTAGTTATGACAGAACTCTATTGAACATGCTATGAATAAATGAAATGCTATGAAGTAATATTCCTTAATAAATCCTAATAAATTATTGACGATTCTTCAAAATACGTGATCAAAGGTTGACGGAGTGTTTGTGAGTCGAATGTCAAGGCTCATTGATTGTGTATAACATACTGTCTATTTCTGTACCGTAATCTACTTGTTAGAAGATGTTCTATATATATGATAATTGTTTTTGTTTCAGAACAGCTCTAAGCAAAACCAAAAAATGAGTGTAACAGTTTTAGATCGAGACTGGGATTACGACGATGATCCTCAATATGCTTATGATCATTTTATTCCCGGTTTTGAATGCTTTGTTTGTGATCAGGTAAGCAGTTTGATCAGTGCTGTTTTTTAAATGTAGTTATGTCTAATCAGTAGTGTATCAGGGATATTTGGCACTCCTCTTTCAGCACTTCTTAGCTATTGCTATGGTAGGAATATACATCCTGAAAGAATATTTTGAATTTATTTTACTGAACATAAGTTGGACATAAGGATCAATACAGAATAGCAATGTATTAAAAAAGAATTTCAGAATTCTTTTTGAAGACTCAAGTCGAAATCTGTAATTGTATTTTATTAATAGATCTATATGTATTAAGAGATTCATCTGAATTATCAGATGCATAAACACCTGCATGAAAACAAATCAACATCAAGGATTGTACCAGCCAACCATTTGGATTGTCCTGTGCCTACACCTTCCATTGGCCAAGTACAAGACTTACATGCCAAAGATAGGTAATACTGCTAGTACTGTACTCAATACAGAGTACTTTAGATTATAGGGGCTATTGTTGAACTTCTTTCAAGTCCGTTCTCTAACAATAGCAGGGGATTCATAATTGCCACAGCAGGTGCAAGGCTTGCAAACATCAATAGAATGTGCTACAATTAATAATCAATTATTCCCAATGCTATTAGCATTAGTAATTACAAAGCATGGAAGTAGATAATAAAACTTACTTGAGCACTTCAATAGTTAGTTGACTCTCCATCTTGTAGTCCCACTGTTATCTAACACTACTAAATCTTGCTTAAGTTTGATTTTTTTTAGATAGTATATGTGGTCTAATGCAACTGAATCCTTTTGCACTGCCATAAGTTTGGTGCAGAGATTGGTCAAACTGTATTCCAAAACTATTTTTCCACTACTACTATTAATTAACCGTTATTCTTGTTTCCAAGCTTCCACAGGTGGATTCAAGATTATATGCAGTCAGTTTATCAAGCACATGCACTTTCTGACATGATTCAGGAAGGCGAAACAAATTCAGAAAATCTGTGGCATCACATGGAAAAATATACAGACGAAATGCTATCCTATCATGATGAATTTTGAAGCCTTCCTGTTTTATCTACCTATGTATGTCTATCCAAAATTTTCACTATATTTTATACTGTGGTTCCACCAAATGTTCCCACGGTGATTGTTCTTTTGCTGTTCATTGATGATTAGCAAATAAAATAGGTTGCCAACACATAAATAGAACTCGATCATCATGAGGAAGCTGAAATGCTACAGGGTGTTAGTGTCGAATTCGAAGTGCAATAAGGTATAAAATCGTTCTATGATCACTATAGTTCAACACTAGCCAGCAAGGAGAGGGCTTCCTATGTTATTACCAGTGTATCTGGTAGGACATAGGCGATTCTCGAGAAAACAAGATGGGAGACATCAATCAACACGTTTCGATGAAAAGCATGGAATTAAAGAAATGGAAAAGATGACTACAGGCGATCATGAATATGTTCAAGATAGCAACAAGGTCAAACATATTGTAGCAAGTAACCATAAATCAGCGCTGGGGCCAACCTGTTCTGTGGAACAATACTAAAGATTATTGAACTAAGAGTGATGGAGGTTTTACGTTTTTAATGTCGCACATCATGCTCGATACAACGAGTGCTACAGCTACAGCAGTATTTAGTATGGTACATCAGTATTTAGTTGGTACAGGTGGTAGGGCAGATACTGCAGTTTACGTCATTTGACGAAGCATATTTTGGGGTTGCATGAGCCAAAGGCCCATATAGCCGTCCCTAGTCATAGGGAAAAGAAATTATATTATGGCCCCGGAAATTTGCATAAAAATATAAAGTATACCCCGGGGCTTCCCTTGGGTCCACAGCGCGATAACAGGGGGTATGAAAAAATTGATGAACCGAAATAAACGAAATAGGCATGTGGTATCCTTGTATGCTTTCCATCAAATACTAAGTACACTATATTAAGCAGCAAGTATACCACATCCCCTAATATTCACAGCGAAAAAAGAGTTGGAAGCCCTGGTATACTCTATAGTACACTTTTAGGTTTTAATATTTATCTGATGAAGGTGGGGAAAATGGAAGACCACCTCCAGGTCCAGATGTAACCTCCCATACTCACCATGTTTTTACTTCACCGCACTATCTTCCGACGTAAATATAGCAGCCTTTTCAGTCGCAAAGTACTTCTCCGTAAGCCGTCGTTATCCTCCCAATCTTTTCACCTAGCAGTAGGGGCCCCTTGATTATCCCTCCATCAGGGCCGAAACAAAAGCTAGTGAGAGGAAGCTGTCGGTACGTCAGTCCGGGGCCCAGAGAACCAAGGAAAGGCCCATAGATATAAGAAAAGGTTGACACGACAATGTTGAATATTTTGTTCAATCTCCAGATTTCAAAGGTCTCAATGACACCCTAGTCTGGCGTCGTAGACGTGAAATTCAAATGTGATTGGAAATAGATTGAGTCGTTTGCTGAGAGATTTCTAATTAAAATCTTCAATACCGACAACGCCTTCCCATTTCATCAAATGAAGTGGGTCAAATTGGAAAGTATGTTCGTAGTTTTTGCCAGGATGTCGTGGACTTGTTGAATCATGAAAACACCCAACATTTGGAAAACCACAAGTCTTTAAAGACTATGGGAAAACCGTCACCGGCATTATGTCGTCGCACTCTCTCGCCATCTGTTTGACCTCTGAGTGATCTCGTGGCATCATTGCGCATGCGCATACAACCTGTCTCCTTGGCTGTGCATAAACCGTTACGAACGTTGAGAGTTCCATAAAAAGCCGGTTCCATTACATCAGTTTATCTATTCATTCCGTACAGCTCGGTAAGCTTTGATCCTTGCTTTTTGGTTAGGTCTAATCAGTATTTCGGTTATTTTGGATTGGTCTATTTCTTTTCTGTCTAGGCTTAGATTTTAAAGGATATAGTAAGTATATGCAATGGGTGTTACCGACCTTCAAGTAGCGTCAAATAATGAATCAACTGTTCCCAAACGATCAGCAAGTAGTTTTAATTTAGGTATTAACTGTTATCCTGTGTTACAGTTTTCGAGGACATTCTTCTATTCAAAATGGCTTATTGCAACAAAATGGTTCCAATCTCTCAAACCATGGTAAGAATGTTATTTCTTGGATGAAATATTTAAAATTAATTATGAAGTTTTGCGTTGAGTGTGTAGCACATGTTTATTGATTGCAGTTTTTTGAAACTACATTGAAGTCCCCCCAGTAATTTCTCTGGCTGGGTTATGCTGAAGGTTAAGGCCAGTTGCATACCTTATTGGCGGGTAGTTGGATTTGTCCGGTGGATAGTTCAAAAGCAAATGCACAATAGGAGAAATAGTATACAATAATGAATCCTCAAAACACTACCATTCACCCTTTATACAATGGGCTAATGTAGTCCATAGCAACAGGGTAATATAAAGTCCATACATCACAGTGAAAGAACAGCCATTAACGCCATACAAAACTTAAAAACATCGGCTGTTAATGTTAGCTGTGTAATTGGTTATGATGTTTAGTCCTTTTTCAAACAATGCATTATAAGATGCTTCTGGTAAAAGCTACTTAGTGATCTTGTAATAATTTGGGTGTAGTTCTTCCTCCTGGGAAAGGTTGGCTAGAGAATTAATGCAACGTTTGGAATACCACATTCTATTCTAGAAGGTTTGAGAATATGCTTCAGTATAGATTGTGCTACAAATTACATTAAATGTAAAGAGCTAAAAATGTTGCAAATTTTTCCTTAATCTAGTAAAAGGATGGGGATGGGTTTTAGTTAACCCGTACACTCGCCTTATTCCACCTAAGCTATCTTAGCCAAACGAATGAGTTTTCGGAGCGACCGCACTATTAAACTTTTACCCAATTACATATTCAGTTAATAATTTCAAGATAATACATGTTTGGAAAGTACAACAAATACCAATAAAGATTCCAACCAATTAAATAATCCCTGGACTGTTAGAAGCATAATTTTCTTTATTTAATTATTTAATAACTGTTAATGTTAAATAATATTTATGATCCTAAAATTTTATTTGCAGCTTAGAACAGCTCTACGCACCTTCAGATCTTCCTGCTGTGTGTCTGTAGTTACACCAAATAGCAGTGCAGTAAGTAATGCAAGCAAATTTATTTCATTTTGCACCATGGTCTTTGGATGCTACAACTAGCTAAATAAAAATATGCATGCAAAACCAATATTTCAATTCCATTTCCCCAATCTGGGTTTACATTTTTGTGTTTTGCACTACAGTAATTAAATATTTGATTATAAGTTTCTACTGTGGCGATGTGAAATGTAGAATTATTCACTAACCTATATTTAGGCCCGTGAATTTCAAACATCCGCTGCGGTTAGAGATATTGATTCTGCTGCAAGATTTATCGGTGCAGGAGCAGCTACTGTAGGTGCTGCGGGGTCAGGTGCTGGAATTGGAACAGTGTTCGGTAGTTTCGTCATCGGATACGCAAGGTAAAGTCTTGTTAAATTGATAACTATACTGAAATTGTTAGACTTGCCCTAACTTTTCATATATTTTTCAGAAATCCATCTCTAAAACAACAACTGTTTTCCTACGCTATCCTCGGTTTTGCCTTGTCTGAAGCTATGGGACTGTTTTGTTTGATGATTGCCTTTTTGATCCTGTTCGGTCTATAAACTAATTGGCTTGGACTCTTTTCACATTCGCTTCTTACGTAATGATTTGTTCCAGTTCACTTTTTATTAGGTTATAATTTCTGCAAAAGAGAAGTCCTTTCTGGAATTGGTTCACTTGTTCAATTTTATGTGATTTATTGTGTGTTAGAGCCACTGGAAACTTGAAATATATTTGATCTTAAAAGAGTTACTTGACTAGTGTTCGTTTTAGTGATGATAAAGGTGTAGGTTTTTTAATATTTACTATTGCTAATTAGTTTCGAAGGGTTGCTCTAGACCAGGGATGGACAACCTATGGTACATTGTGCATGTGCTAAAAGTAATGTATTGCACAAGTCAAAATAATAGAAAAGTGAGCTTACTGATGCAAAAAGTATTCACCAAACCAATTAGCCAAAAAAATGTAACCAGAATTCGAGTGAAAAATGGTTGTCAATATATTATGCTAAATATGCTCATTAACGTATTTGTATAAGAACTGGATATGGTTACAACAGTTGTATGATGCATCTGAATTGGGTGGGTGAAAAAAAAAAATGTAAGAAATGCACAAGGCTTGAGAGAGTATTCTCAAAATTCCTGGAGTTGAAAATAGCACATCTGCAAAGTGCTGATGTTCAGAATCCTTAGATACATAGGTCAGTAATGTAAAGACTAGTGAGCAGGAAAGGGTCTATGGGTTTGTGAGTTGCAAATGTTTGTTAGTCCAATATCTCTTCAGCATTGTGAAACAGTGTCTGTACAGTATAGCTACACCCCAATAATACCTAAATGTTACACTTAACTAGATCTAAACTACTTCAATGTATAAATAAGATAATTCTAATGAATAACAATACAAGCAGGTTTGTTCATAAATCTACTTCAATGTATAAATAAGATAATTCTAATGAATAACAATACAAACAGGTTTGTTCATAAATAAGGAGTGTCTGTACTTAAAAAGCTGTGGTATCAGAGAGTTAAGGTGTTTACTTGGCTTCTGCAGTACAGGGTATAAGCTAATAACTATTATCTTTGTTTAATCCGTGATTTTCATATTTTCTGCCTGTTGAAATGTTTAATGCCATGATGTAGCTCTCTAGAAGTGAAAGTATTTTGAAATACTGCTGACAAAAATGGTGGATAGCTTAAGGTAAGATGTTTTGACTCAGTTTGGTGAACGGTGATAAGTTGTCATAAAACGCTAATTATAGAAACCTTGCCACCTTTAACAACATTTATAACATAAGTGACAGAAAGACTGTCAGTAATGGCTCAAGTGTCATTTAATCATGGCTCTTCAAGGGATGCTTAGACAAATTGCCAAGAAATGTGGATTGTATTGACATCAAATTAAAAACTCTCATCAGACTACTAACCCCAACCCTGCCACTGACTAGGTAGTTAAATACAGACCTAAGTACGATTAAGACATAACAATATAAAAGCTTTGATTTGTGGATTTACTACCTGTGATGAAAATTGTATATAAGTTTTGGTTTATGATTCAAATCACCTTCAACATCATTTAGTCAGGAACTATTGTTGAATATAGATTTCAGCTTGTTATAAAGATACTCTCAATCCTGAATTAAGTATTTCAAACTTGAATGCAATAAATTACCAAATGCTATTAAATTAACTGATGTCTTCAACTCTATTTTATGCTTACTTGGTCATTATATACAGCTTTATTATAAAGGTTAGCAATATTGTGGTAAAGAAAATCATTGGTTAAAAGCATGTATATCTTCTAGTAAGACCACTGAGCAAAAATCACTTGTATATTGCATACAGGCGCACATATTTTGAATGGTGCGAGCTAATAATTTAGTTTGAAATTTGAGGAGGATTCAGCACAATTCTTCCATGAGTAGTTTACCACTATCCATATTTATTCATGGCATAGTGGTACTGATATGTATACAAGTAAATGAACTGTCACACCATACGCTACCGCAAGAACATTCAACCATGCAATAATAATAATGCATATAATAATTTCCTATATGCAGCAGCACCTTTAGAAAAGGCAACAATGGTGATTAAAAAAGATATCATTTTTGCATTTGCCATCATAGCAGTTACATCTGGATAAGTTTCAATTTCATTTGGATTCATTTTTCATATTATTGGAATGATAACTATTGTTGCTGTGTTCATTACTGCCACCATTGGAGGCTCCATTCTCCTTCGTATCCAGTCTGTTTTTGTTCATTTTGACCATGTATATAAAGTAAGTAAGTGCTTCTTTTTCGATGACAGGGATACTTCTAAAATGTCGTTGAACAAATTCGGCCAACTGTGCCTTGTTCAGACCAGGTCTTGTTTGCATTTTGAAATGGCGTTTGTATCTTCTACATGTAAAATGTATAATAATTTTATTGCATATGACATTGGTTGAAAATTGAGTTATTTCAATTTTTAACTTAGTTTTTAGTCACAATGAGCTGACCTCAAAGTGTTCATTTGTAAGTGTATCAATCCAACTTCCGGGACGTCGTGATTAACATCTCCACTCTCTTTACGTTTCCTCTTTTTTCCGCCATTGTGTGAGTGATCTAATGTCATAGCGATATTTCTGTTAGATACGGTAACTGTACTATCATTACTATCTAAAAATATAACTAAAGTTTAAGTGGAAAAATTTGACTATGATAACTAATAATTCTTCACAACTCCCATTTCATTTACAGCTGACAGCTGCGCATCGAACCATAACATAATACAGTCATGGAGATAGATGTGCGACCTCTCCTGTTCATAATATTTCGCGCTCGTACAGAAGCAGAACAACATCAAGAGGCATATCGTATTCACCGTTGACGATCTAAGGGTTAGACTTGTTAATGTTTTATTTTATGTTCAATTTAGACGTAGACTTGGTAATACATGCTTTGGAAAAAGATGTACGGGACTTATGCATTTCGCAAGGTTTAGTGACGCGACGCGTTAGACATCGTTATACCATCAATTTAGCGTAGCAAATGGGACATAAAACCACGGTACTATAACACCTTAGCGAAATTGCATCAAATATAATTGGGTATGAAATCACGCTAGATTTATAGCATTTGAGTATGGAATGTTTGGAATTTATTACCCAATTTTATGAAGAGATTTGGATTTCCTCACACTGGTCATGGTTCAGAGATTTATCTTGCATTGGTCACACTTCGGTGATTTTGTTATGCTGTCAAGATTCTGTGTAGCTGAACTCTGTGAAAATGCTGGTTTAATTTCAGAGTTCTGATTGTTTAGCTGAAACATACACAAGGGTATATATGCGAATTGTTTCATTAAGGAATAGTGCACCCTCAACAAATATCTGATGACCATGTTATCATGTGGAAAAAACTTTTTTATACTAATGAATGTATAGTAGGTACACATTTTATTCAGCTGCTGTCTTAATTTCACTCATGTCTCTGTTACATCAGTTGTTGTTCTGATGTATTCCGAGGCTTTTAAACATATCAACAATCATTTTAAAGCTACATTTATTCATAAAGCATCCAGGTAATAATATTCAAGGAATAAGTTAACTCTGATCCAATTAAACACATTATGATGAAATAAACTCAGTAGATTTCAAAACTGGAAATACTGTCAGTAAGCAAATTTGATTAAATGAGAGCAAATAACACACATTTAATTCCATACAAAAGTAGTTGACACATACGTGATATGATCTGTACAAGTTCTCTTACAACAATTGTTCAATCAGAGCAGCAAAGAACAAATGGCACGTCCAAATAACATGGCAGCAGAACATACGCAATGTGAAGTGCTTACTATTGCCATTTCTTTATTGCAATTAATATTTCTAATGTGAATGAAAATCCATATTTGTAGGTGCTGTCCAAATATGGGTAACTGCTGAGGGATGCAACATTGGCTAACATGCTATCCACATTAATTTTATTATTGCTTCCGAGATAAATACAATGCGATACTCATGCTTGCTTGGCAGTGGCTTTATAAAGATACTTCACTAAGAAGATATCTGAAATTATGATCAGAAAAAATACCTACGAACTAAGAAAGACCCGAAGGGCTCAAAAGCTACCTTGGTCGGCTACCGGTTTCAAAATCTATAATACCGTACAGCATCTAGAATATAGAAGACATATGAGGAACACTCCAAATATGTTAAACTTAAGACTGAAAAATGTTAAGATCAGTAGAATGAATTTGTTGGACAACTGCACGATTTTTAATCATAGGACGTAGCTGCTCTGTGATTCTAGTGTAGTTGCGATCTAATTCACGTTGATATTCTTTTTGGTCAGGCCCGATCAGTTGCTTATTCAACTTCAGCGCAACGTGACACGCATACTGGAACTTCTTGAATGAGAGGCGGAGTTTGTTGAAATGAATCCACATTTTCGGATCGCTAGGAACTTCGGTCAAGAAGGTTTGTGCTATTTCCATAGGTCCTTGATTCACAGTAGTAAGAAGTGATCCTTGTAGATTCACCTGATGAAAACAATTAAATGTTACTGCATGCAGTATTAGATTTCTAGAATTTCAATCAATTCAATGTGTTTTTGGTGCGAAGCTATTTTATGACCTGAACACCCACAGCAAAGATAGCCTAATAATACCGGTACAAGTTAAGAACTGTGGTCCCTGCAAAAGCCCGGTTACATTTAGCCTATCCTCACCTAACCTGCAATGATCGAAATATAACTTGGTTTTTAAGGGGCCGCACTTATCAACTCGTACCATAATGCCTTCGTTGTTTAACAAAGGTCTTAAGTCAATTGTAAAGTTTAAATGATTGTCATATTGATATACATATGCACATTACCTGTAACATACGAACATCAGTATCTTTTTGTTCTGCTGCAACCAGCAACTGGTTTGTTTTCTTAACAACATCTTCACAAGCTGTTTCCAGAGGAGTAAGCACTACCTCCCACTTTTTGACAACGTTCAGTCTCGTTCTTACGTAGGGGAAGATTTGGGATACCTGGAGGAATACTTTTCTCTTGTACTGATCTTTGATGGAGCCATGGGCTTTGCCGTCAAGAGTATACGGTGTTGCATAAACAAAAGTATCGATGTTAAAGTTGCGGTCGAAATAAGTTATCCGTCTGCTTTGTTCCCATTCTTCGAAGTATGGATCTACATAGGTGATTTGAATGTATGCTTTGTTGGGATCTAGCTTGGAGATATCCACTTGATTGGAATCCTTCAACATTTCTACACTAGCTGTTCCAAAACATCTTCCGTAAAATGCTTCCAGCCTGTGTGAAATTTCCGGCAACTTTGTTATGGCCGGTTCTTTGTAAATAAACTCCTCATTGTTCAAGTCTCCGAACAGAGTACCGTAGAATCCGACCCTGAAATAGGTTCCAAACATACGCTTACCTACTAGACTGCTTATTTTGCTGAAGCAATCATCCAGTTTACGATGAACCGAAGACAACTTTTTGTAGTCATGAAAGTGCTCATAAATTGGTATGAGTAACTTGTATATCTTGTTGGTTATCTCATGGAGACCAGCCAGGCTAAAAGCATCAGCGGCTTGCTCAAGCAATCCGACTAAACCTGGGGTGGAAAAGTACTTTTCAGTACATACTCCATCTTCATTGGGCGATACCACGTCATCTGAAACAGCACTTTCTTCTAAAATGTTTGTGGTTATGTCTTCAAACTCCACACAGCCAATTGGTAAATAAGATATTTCTTCCTTCATTGCCATGTATTCTGCTACCAAAGCAGCACTGTGTAAAATACACATCCCAGCCTCAGCATGATTTTTCCGCTCTGTGTGTTGCATTGCCATGTTTTGCAGCCATGTCATGCGAAGGTCCGGTGAGTTCTGATAACCCTTGGCGATTCTGTACATTAGATCTATCAACATCTCAGGATCTTCTTTGTGTTCCTTCATTTTAACAGTGTCTGACAAAATCATGTGGAAATTGAATATCATGTCTTGAACCTGCTCTGGGAAAGATGTTGACAAAAGATCTTGATCATTTTTGGCATACGTAAGGATTGTTTTTAAGGAGCGCCGTAAACAATCCTCATCAAAATTTTGTGACGATGACATTCCAACAAGCGAGGATAGCGAAGAAAGCGACATGGTTATTTGCATTTTTACTCGTGCAAAGGAATTCCCCACAGAAAAGTTGTGACGCATAAGCAAATAAAGAGAGGCCGCCGCTTGTGTGCGAATGGATCCCATGCTGCTGCTGCATTTCTTCAGTAAACAAAGACACAAATCAGAGCACTGCTCCACCTCTTCCTCGAAAACAACCTCTGGAAATTTAGCTACAATAGACCTCTGCGTAGCGAAAATGTGCTCATATACAGCGGTACTCTGTTTTTTTGAGAGACAGTGAAGAAGGACTTTCAGACAAGATGATAATATGGCTGGAACAGTACCAGAATCTGTTGCGGTTTCAATTACCAGTTCAATCGTGTCCAGAATAAGTAATGTGGACTCTGCAGCAAAGTTACCATCCATGACGGAATTGTCACTGTTATTCGCTGAATGTTCTCTATCCTGTTTCCACTCAGTACGATCTTTGCGCCATCGTAGTCCACGCTCCAGATCCCTCATCCCAGACACAGAAGATCCCTTTTCTGCTCTTCTTCGCATCAGCATCTCCCGTCGTGCAGATGCTTGACCTAAAATTGCATCTTCCAGACGTGTCATTTTATCCTTTTTTCTGGAAACTGATGACCGTGTTGAATCGGTTCGAGAGAGAATACTCGATTTTTTTATCTTGTACTCGAAGCACGACACGGACAGGTACAGAATGTCAAGAAAGCTATTGATCTGCATCGTTGACAGACTGGAAAACAAATGCCTAAGAGTCTGTTTTGAAATATTCTTTATCAACCACAAGACACACAGCAGAAGATTTTTGGTGCTATCTACACTCAAATTTCCAGAATTTCCCTGAGGGTTGTTGGAATTGGTCCTTGTCAGAACTAAAGGTGAGCTGCTGATTGCGTTAGCTAAATCCTGATTTATGATACCTGAGTCATCTGGGTTGTTTGACATCAGCAAATTTTCTGCTCCAAACAGATGTAGAAATGGGAGAGCTTTAATGGATATCAGGAATAATGGAACATACAAGGATGCAATTCGTTCTTTTATTTCCGGTTTATCCTTAATTCTCGGATCCTTGTCGTGGCTGATCATGAGGTTTCTCAAGGTAGTAATGGCATACAGTTGTGATAAACTGACAGGACACTCTGTCATATCCACTGTGAACTGGATGTCTGAGAGAACGACGCCAGCAAGAAAGTGACGCTGAATAAACCCATCTGTAAGAGTGTACTGCAAACCTAGATTTGTGTTGGTGCCCGATGTGATAGATGATGTGGTTGACGTTACGCTCGGCGATGGAGAGGAAGGGGCAGGAGGATCAGAAAAGGGCAAATTTAAGGTCACATACAGCTCATGACTTGCCACCACCCTCATAAGAGTAAGCCGTAAATTGAGCAATGACGATGGACTGTTCAGGCTGAAGATTTTTGTGTCCATCTGTTGACAATAATTCTTGACTAAATGAAAAACGAATCCTCGATCCATGATGGAAAGGGTGTCGTTGAAAAAGAAAGCGAGACTCAGATTCAAACGTTCTGCAACATCATAGTTTTTTTCACACTGGTTAATGATTTCTGTTGTAACCATGGTTACTAACCTAGTAACATCATCGATGAATCGTGCTGGGAACCGCATCGATCTTGATTGTTCGAATCCTCCGGCCTGATCCAAATGCTGAACCATAGACTTTACCATGAGATCAAAGAAGAACCACGAGTGTTTCATGGCTGTCTCTTTTACATAGCCTGTAGAAACGACCCAAAGCAGAGCAAGTTCTTCGTGAAACAACTTGCGAGCTATCGAACGAACACCCATGCTTTCTGCACTCCTTCCTGTAACTGTTTGATCCATAAGAGATGATCTAGAGTTTGAAAATCTTAAAAACGATCCAGAGCGTTCTTCAATGGGCGAAGGAATGGAGGACATTTCCTCGGGGGTGGAAGGAGGAGTAGTTAAATCTGGATTGCTGCTGCTCAGGTGGAAAGTACCTTTGCTAACAGCTGGTCGACTTCTAACACCAGGTCTTGTCATTGTTGCATAATGATTCCCTCCTAACACAATTGGACCAATATCTTCATTTGATGAAATGTCTGACTGAAGAGCACTAGGACGAAATGCGTACGCCACATAGGAAGACAAAAGATTACTGTGACCATGTGTATTCACATCAAACTCCAAAGATAAGTGCAAACGAACCGTCAAATTAGCCAGAGCTTCGAAGCAAGTCGTGCCGAGATTTATAACTTGTCCATTGATAACAGGAGGCCTGACAAAAAGCTGAATGAATTTATTTAATACAACATGAAGGAAATGGACAAGTGATACAAGCTTTGCATCTTGTGCTACTGCCATCATACTTCTACGTATGCGTTGATCTATGTCATCGGTTCGTCCTACGGCTCCTTTATCAATCACATTGCACATGGTGAAGAAAGTATCCAAGTGCCTGTCCATCGTGTGCACTGTTGAAAGGCATTTTACTACAACACTGAATACAGTCTTACGTCCATCAACCCACTTGACTCCCGGAACATTAGACTCAGTTGACAGCAGAGTGTAGTTGGAAGGAAGCTTATCCATCGAGACTGGCAAAGACATCTCTCCAACATGCAAGTGACCGTTTTGCAGTAGAGGTAACCAGGTGAAACCAACCAAGGATTCCATGGGAGTAAGGTCTTGTTTCTTCTGACAACTGATGTGATAAAAACTAAAGAGCAAATGATGTTTTTCAGTGATTTTTGCAGGCAATTTTATTTTAATCTCTTCATAAAAATCAGGGTTTTTGCTATGATAGGTCACTGCAGCGTAGGCTTCTGTCGTGAAGTCAGCACAGTTGGACTTTCCAAAGATAGCTGGCAAAACACTGTTGGCTTCTTCGCCGCAAAGCAGCTGAACTTTCACAGCTATGTTTCTAACATGACCTGGCCTGTTGGTAAAGTTGACATTCAACGGATACACGTACATGAGGTTACTGTAAGTAAGGTTGGGAACAAATACCTCTTTGGCTGAGAATTCTTTAATCTCACGTGTTGGCCTTCCCCGCTGATCAGGGTAAGGCTTAAGCCTCTCTAAATCAGGTGTGATGCAATAAGGAAAATTATCTGGACATGGAGAAACGTCAAGTTTAAGCTTACCCGGAATACACTTCAAGCGTTTGAGTATATTAGACGGACGCTTGAGATCTTGCAAGTACTTGAAAAGATCCTCGTCTTTGAGTTTGTCACTTTCTTGCTTGAAAAAGCTTGAAATAGTGAGGGTAACAGGTTTGAAGGTAGTCAACATTTGCTGCTCGGCATCAGAAAGATCGAACTTATTAAGTGTGGTGGCAGCTTTCAAAGATCTCTTTTGCAGAATTGGATCCAAAGCAGGCTTTACTTCGTCTGTGCCCGGGGGGGTAGAGAAAGCACTAGAAGTTGTTTCCTGCATGGGTTTAAGATTGGTTGCGCTATTCACAATATTCATAAGATGTATCGCGGTCCATGCGAATGGCATGTGATATTTACCTAGCCGCTCACAAAACCATTTGGAATTTTGCTTTGCCTTCTCTCTCAACTTATCACTCGAATCTTTCATATAAGGTTCGGCACATTCAGATATGTCTCCTTGCTGCAATACTTTCTCTAGCTTTATCACTATGAATACATCATGGGAAGGGACTGTCAGGGAGAAGATTGCAGAACGAGCTAGCGTTGGAATTGAAGGGTGAATCCCATCCGATTTAACCATTTTGTTTATCTCTTCAGAATTGAGATCGAAGTAAAAATTCTCTGTAATTTTTTTCTTGTATCTGGTATCATATAGAGCGATGGATGCAAAAATTGGTTCGATTTCCATTTCTAATTCAAGGCTTAAACACTTAACAAGCAAGCGAAACCCCCGATGCTCTTCAGGAACTAGTGGAATGATCCTCTTTTCTATCGGATACTCAGAATCTTCACTAGGACCACCCACGTTCAACTGATTCTGTTCACTACCTTGAGAAGAGAGGTCATAAAGTGCAAACAAACTAGGTAGTCTGTTACCTGTTCTTTTTTCAAAATTCTTTTTATCAACTTCTTCCTGAGATATGCTTTCCAAAATTGAATCTATCAGCGGATCTGGCTGGGAGTTTTTCAGATCTATGTTGCTAGAAGACCAACTTCCTCTTGTCCCTGCCTCATCTGCATTGACACACAGTGTGTTGGAATCATTCGAGTCTGCTTGAGGTTCATTGTTTACTTCTGGTGAGTTGTCCTGTCCTTCATACAATTGCTTGGGAAGAGAATTGATGTATTCAGGCGACTTGTCAAATTGGTGAGCTAGCATCCCAGTACTGTATTGTATGTACTTGCGGGTCACAACTGACCAATCGTCCGTAAAAGATTTGAAGCAGTTGCGAAGGTGACAGTCAGCGTTTTCATCGTCTAAAGAAACAGGCTTCAACAAGCGACATTCTCGTGGCACCAACTTGACTTCGACATCGTCTGTTGGAAATTCAACCAAACTCCTGACATCCTCATCTCTATCGGCAACTGCATCAATCTGATTTGATAGTTCGCTTTCAAAGTTTCCTATTTCTATAACGTCATACCACATAGGTGATGATGATATGGCATTGCTACTGCCAGACATAGATGAGGCTAAAGATGAGACGGGTTCAAAATACTGGGATGCTACCTGTCTGCGATCTTCTTTTAACATTTGTCTTCCAGAATTCATCCTTAATTCCGTATTGTCCATCCAGGACTTCGGTCTACGAAGACCCGCCTGCATTTTCTTAATAATATTATGTTCAATGTTTACACAGGCTGTCTAAACACAAGACTTATATTACTGGTCTATCGCAAAGGCTCGCATTTCCGTTTAATAACAATCCAATCAATTTATTGTACGTCAGCAATAATAGAGCAGCCCGAGAAATGTACAAAGATTTCGTTCCATATTTCATTTATTCTATGTTTATGATGGGTTGGTACTTCCTTCCTATATGAAAAACTGAGGTCATTCTGCAAAGAGTGGTGTAGCATACTTGTACCTATAGGAGAGTGCTGACGGTGATTCCTTGTTGTAGCTATTAAACCTGAGTTTACAAAATACGTACTGTTGAAGTAGATAAGAAACGTAAAACTCATATTTCAATCATGTAATTTCTTATAAACCACGCAGCAGTAGTGTTAAAAGTGTTTTGAAATAATTGACTCTTTTCTGGGCAAAGTAATTTGTTCTCTAGAGGTATTTTAAATTTTGTGACGGTTTTCACGAATACGCTATGATCCGTGTCGGTATCTGTTTTATTTCAAGCGGTTTGTGAAACGAACCATTAGTGACCGTTATGTTATCTGAGGTAGCATATAGCATACAGAGTAGACTAGTGCTGGTGTTTGTGGATGTTCCGGGTTGTCTTTGCGAGCGAATGCTGTAATTAGTAAGTATGCATTCCATGGGAAACTCATCCCAAAGTCAGATGAAAAAAATTATTATGCAGATAAAAATTTCTATTGTTTGCCGCACAACTTTATCGGCAGATCTTAACAGCGTTACATAAATGTGTAAGATAGAATTAATTCAAGATAGTTCAGGTGTTTTAAGCCATTATGCCAAAAAATAATTTCATTGTTACTGAAGGTTCATGAAGTATCGCCAAAGCAGAGACATTTTATTAATGAAAACCTTTATCCGCATAGCTGATGAAAGTAGAAATTAGGCAGATATGTAGTATAGATTCTTCATAGAACTTGGTCTTGAAACTTAGAATTGACTGATCCAACTCGACCAGTCCAAATTGTTGTCAGTCTGAATTGACTGGTAGTCGCAGAGCGTAGATGTTCTTTGAATTCATTTTTTAATGTGTTTGGAGAACCAAATTAAACAAACTGAAGATTGTCTACTAAGATAGTTTATGAGGATTGATTCTAGGACAGATCATCCAAGCCTATCCCTAGTCACACTTGAATGAAGAATCATCAGCCTGTATTGTGTTTTGAATATTTGAATTCAGGAGTAAATAAGAACTGAACTGAAATTAAATTTATTATAATATAAAAGCATGTACACACAACCACTCTCTAATTATATTTATGTATTGCATTTCTTATTTTTTAGTTGTTAATTTCTTCATAGATTATACATACCATGCAGTCAGAACAGCTCAAGAAAAAATTTGAAGATCTTCAGCTGCAACAACAGCAAGCATTATTGAGAAGAAAACAAAAAGAAAATGTCAGTGTACGAAATAAACATATTTTTTCTGAATACCATATTACAATACATTAGGTGATTCTACATTTTTTTATGTTACTCAAGTTGCAGTAACTTGTTGTTCATCTCTGTGCACTTTATTTTAATTGGGCTACTTTTAATTCCAATTGAATCCGATGTTGCATTGCGGCTCTCTCGGGTTTTCTATCATAAAGTTACCCGTATACCAATTCCAAATACTACTGTACCGTTACTTATAAAACACTCTTTTTAATAGACATCAAGCAGTCAGTCATTCGGTGTAACTGATGACCTGAACCTGGATACAAATTATGTCACCTCCAGTAGCTCGTTTGGCATTAATGTTGCACTCGAGGATGCTAACAACAGTATGAGAATGGAAATCAGGTGAAATAAAGTAGATGAAACATAAGAGACCCTATACAGTGTAATTCAGACATACCCACCCCTTATCAACGAAAATTCAGATGGTAATTAAAACCTCGCGTTTTGAAGAAATTACACTACAAATGTCATGAAGCTTCATGCTTTTGTTTCGTATGGAAACAAAGCGAGAATGAATTAAGATTTTTACGTAGATCGAATGCAGCCTACCAATCAGTTGTTGCATTTATTATTGAAGGACAGACATGCATGTTTTCAATACTTTTCATGTACATGTTGTTTGTTAATTTTCATTAGAGGTTGGGAAAGAAATAACATCTGCAATTTTCTGTTTGCTATTGCAAATAGGGAGCTACGTGATGAAACTGGAAGACTGAGGAAATCTATAGGAGAAAAAGAATATGAAATCAAGAGACTAAGTAGAAAAATAGAAAAGACAGAAGAGGAAAAGAAAATTATCACAAGTATTTTGACATATGCATATAAAGATAAGAATGGTTCTATCTATCAGTTAAATGACTTATCTCCAATGCATTTCTAACTCATCTTGCGGTGCTTGAGTTCATATGATGTGTTACTGGTTGCCATTAAATAACAGTTGTGTGCTCTTTCTCACTTCTTTATGCACCCTTTGACTCTGATATGTAATTGATTAGACTTCTTTTGTATTTAGCATTTTATTATAGACAAATCGTATTTATCTCTCTTATCTTCTTTAAATAGATGCTGGCGTGGCTTCGAGTTCAGCCGCCACTAAAATCGTTGAATTGTCTAAACGTAACCGTGAGCTTACTGCCGAGCTGGAAGCTGAAAAAGCAAGATTTCTAAAAGAGCAAAAGAGGTTTATGGGCAGTAGGGTGAGTTAGATCATGCGTTGATACTTTATTTATAACTACTATTTTATAAATGTAGTCATGTCATCAAAATGTGATCGTGGTTATATCCTATATCATACTTACTTATACCTTGTATTCTGAATTCATCTTGTGGAAGGAGTTTAAATAGTAATTTTAAGACAGTTGGTATTTTTTAAAACATTGATCCTCGCATTGGGCGTTTATTGAGAGAATGAGTACGCCTTAATTGAACTAACAACGTTATCCACGTATTAACTAGCTTTGGATGATAAAATTTTCACTCGAAACTTTGCACTAGTTTCAGTCAATATGTTTACGGCCAAATAGAAACATTACAGTGATGTAATAAAATATCCATTATGGTAATATCATGATAACAAATAAAAGTATCATGGCGAATGGGTTTGAGACTCTGCAGTATACTCTGTGAACTTGAAATTTGTTACTGATTACTATGAGCCGATTATGTCAAAATCTTGGAAATAGTAAGCAGTAAACAAGCATTGATAAATGTTACAAACTTATATTTCCAAACAGTAGCATTTTTGGCATAATAAGTGTACTTCTCGAAGTGAAGTTCGAATGAGCTTCCTTTTCCGACAAAGGGTGAAGTATTAAATCTCCTTTTTTTTCTTTTTCTTTTTTTTTCTCAGAATGAAAAATCAACAATACTGTCACCTAGGAAAGATAGAAGCCCAAGTAAAGTTTTGCCATCAATAATTTTCTAGAATGATAATACTTCAGTGTTACTGTCATCAGTACTATTGTGCTATCATTGTTATCAGGGCCATCGGATGTGGATAACATCGATCAAATCCGAGAAAAATACAATGCCTGTAATATTAAATTGTCCGAGTATCGCAATCATGTACAGGAGTTAAAACAGGAGCTCAAAGTTGCGAACAAGGTTGGTAACTTAATCATTGGAATAGTTTCAATTATTCATGTAAATGCAAATGTAAACATACACCATTCAGGGTTTTAGGAATAATTACAATTTATAATTATAATTTATTACATGAGATAAATATTGCGCAACACAATCCTTGCAACTATTCTTCCGCAGCGTTTACTCCGATCACTATTATTTCTTTATCTACATAGATATTTTTATTTGCCTTGTATATTTTGCGGTAGGTTTACGTTTGTATGTACTGGATCATTAAAAACACATTCTAGAAACAACATTTTAAGAAGCTGTGCAACACAGTTTTAGAAATAGTACTATAATAAAATCGGTTCTGATAATAGAATTAATCATTCATTTCAACAATATTTCATTCCAATAATATTTAGTTGTTCACAGTCAGCATTAAACAGCAATCTATGTGATTTTTCTCTATTTTTTCAACAAAGGCCGGTAACCAAAATGCAAAACAAATATTTAGGTTCTCCAACAAGAGATTGGAGAAACGTTCTCTTCTATGCCTGCTTTACTCTCAAGTGGAGGTGGGGGTTTCAGAGGACGAGCACAGCAAATTATTTCTTTGCAAGATAAAGTGAAGTAAGCAATATGAAGTCTTGATTTGATGATATCTTATGTAAAATCAGTTACATATAAATGGGGATGCGTTCTGACAACCTACAATCATAATTTGGCGACCATTTCATACTGAAAAGACACAAATACATTACCACAAGGCAATGCTGTGGTAATGCCTAAGGGCTGACACACCTACACCAGTGTGGGCCATGTTGATGATTCAGAACTAAATATGGGACATTTAGGATAGGAGGCATGGTAAATGATAAGTCATATGTGCAGTAAAAGTAAATCACAAGGTGATTCTTTAGAGTGCACAAAACCACTCACAAGATCGCAATGTACACAGACGATACCACACAATGATCTGCATAGCTGCAAAAAAATTGTATGTAAGGAGGGACTGGTAGAAATTAGTTCCTTCCTTGTGTGGGTTCGCATATAAAGAGGGACTGGTATATAGCTTGGGCCAGTCAGTTAGAATGGAAAGGTATTGTAAGATTAAACTGCATTTTAATATACATACAGTAATACCTCGCGTTACATCAGCTCGAACTACGTCAAATTCGACTTCACGCAACTGTTCTAGTGTGATTTTTGTTCAACGAACATTATCCTGAATTTTAAATTTATTATGGATGCCAAATGAGAACAAATCGTGAGATAAGTTTGAATAACAGTTAATAGGACCCAGATGTTGTTTGCTTCTACATGATTCTGTTTGAAAGAACTTGAATATATTAGCAAGCCAGATGAATTTCTGAAGAAATCAATATTATGCATACTCCCATTCGTTCGCATGAATTAGAAGTACAGCTTTCAGTTCATTTGTCATTCTTATCCAGTTGTTACCAAGGAAAAGACAACAATATAATAGAATAGTTTATTGTAATAATAGTAGTGATACAACATAGGTATTGTGAATATTCATCCCTTGTATTTTCCAGACAGATGTAGGCAGCTTATAGTAAGTGGGCAGAAAACTATTGTCTGTTGTCTATTTAGAAGGTCATGACAATGTCGGCAGCGGGAGTACACCTAAGTTGCATGTAAATGAATAGCAACTTACCTAATGAAATTGATTTGCAGAGATCTGGAACAAAAGTTGAAATCAGACAGTGGATTTAAGATGGAAAGCCGACCTGACAAAAACTTGCTGAGAATCAAAGCAATGGAGAGGCAAAGAAAGGAACAAAATGAAGTTTGTGTTTCCCTTCACTATTTCCTTCGTACTCATCTTTTTGTTATCTTATGTTATCAATCATCACAGAGATTAAATGTGTTTTTAGGAATTACAAGAAGACTTGGTTCGATTGAACGAACAGAATGCTGAGCTACAACAAAAATTCGACGCTACAAAAGCACGAAACATGATTCTCAGAAATGAAATAAAATCCTTGAAATCACAGGTTTGTGTGTGGTATAGTGGGATGGAATAATGTCATAACACGTACGAAAAAAGATATGTATTGATAGATTGCTTTGTGTGAGCGATTCCATAACCTGTACAACTAAATGAATGGAGCTAGTATGAGATTGTCTCGTTTCCAGTAGGTTTTTATGGCTGTGTGTTATAGCAACAGCTTGTAGGTATGGGCTCTTGCTCGTGTTATTTATACAAAATTTAAAAGATTTTAATTTCCTACTATGAATGTTTAGCTGTGAAGATTTTCTCCCATGAATTATTATTGTTAGTATATATATAGCTTGACGTACTACCTCATTAAATATGTTTCAGATTAGTTCCATAAATATATATTTTTTTCAGTCAGAAACATTTTTATACAGATGACTCTTGCTTAGTCGTAAAGCTTGGGGTGCCATGAATCAAATCATAATTTTTTTTAACTCAAGAAACAGTAATTTTATGACTACAAATGGGTAATGTCGAGTACAATACTGTAGTACAACAGTATGTAGATCATTCAAATATGTGAGAGGGCACACCAGCACAAGCTGCCACGGCCACTACCAAGTTAGTCAGCGGTGGCTCTGCACCGCAGAAGCCATTTAATCCAAATCAGAGAATAATACGACTTGCATTGGAGCCACGGGAGTTGATCCTAACTTTAGGTCCAATTGAAACTTTTCAGATACCAACTTGGGAAGGGTTCATTGTATACATTTAAGCATTAACAGCTATGATTTTGCATTAGTTTTGCACGTTTTATGTATTGGATCATTAATTTACAAATTTGAAGCAAGTGCATATTAATAACTTTTGACACACTGTTGTTGTACAAATAACCTCCAGAATAAGATTTCAAAGGAATTATATAATTCTAAACTACAAAAACAAATATTTATTTTACATCAATAGTTGTTCGAAATATTTCTTTGTATCGAAGATTATATCATATTTGAAATTGACTATAACTCTATCTCCCAGTTATCCGTCTTATCAGAGAAGGGAAGTCATGACAATGAGCTAATAATGAAACTGATGAAACAACATGATGACCTACAGAAGATGTTACAGCAAAACTTGAATGCTAAAACGGATCTGGAAAAGAGTGGTGCGAAGGTCATCTAAGTTTTTAGTTTGATGCCTAAAAATGCTTGAAATGAAATTACGAATGTTTCTATGTTTCTTCTACAGGTAAATGCCGAAGTGCATAATGTACAACAACGGGAGCAAGCAGAAATATCATCTTTGAGAAAGCTTCTTGCGGAACGGGATGAAAGGCTAAGGCAGCTGGAAGAAAATGTTGAACTTTTGGTAATAAGTTTAATGTTGTCTGCCATCTGAAGCATAGGGCCTTAAAGCAAAGGTGTATAATATTTTTGACACAGTCACAAGCCTTTCTCACACATGCTGACATAACGCATTGTAGTCTCTAAACAACTTTTCAGTAATTTTCTGCCAATACAAGAATTTATAAATTTATAATCCTATTTCATCACAGAGTGGAAGCAATTCTGGTAATGGAGATGGAAGATACACTGATAAACCATTAGCCGCCTCTTCATCAGCTTATAGAAGATCAGTAACAGAGGTATTGCTTCTATATTGGCTACTTATGCCTTCCATGTTGGTATTTTATTTATATCTTGTCTTAGGATGAATATTCTAACACAGAAAGTCAAGCAAGTGGTTTGAAAAGGTAGGTTTATTTGATGTTTATAAGTTGAGTGAAATATAATATAAGATTTGCGTACAATTGCTTGTTGAAGTGAATATGGATTATATTATCTATCTATCAATCTATGTTTCTCTGTATATTCCTCAGACCCAGTTGCAAATAGATTCAACTACCATCATATTTTCATCACCTTTCTTGTTGATAGTAATCTAGCTAAAGAGTTGGAAGATACAAAACTTCAATGTGTCAGATATGAAACATTTTACAAAGCTCTGCGGATAGAAAAAGACAAACAATCGGATATGGTGAACGTTCTTAATGCCAGGTATGGACTGAGCAAATCAAAAATGCATTAATAAGTCCGATCTTATATTCATGTTGAGAAAAGGTATCTGTTGTTTAATTTTATTCTTTTTTGAAGTTTGATAGAAAGAGTCAATATTGGATTAAGAATAAAATATGGAATGCGTCATTTGGAGGTGGCGACCATTTTTGAGTGCTATTTCTGACCTCGAACCTACATTTAGCTAATGCCAAAAACTCCATCTTTGACTTTCATATTGATTTTGATTCAGTAATTGTATATGCTGTACCAGAATACAAAGTGCAGTATGGGTATCAACAACAGTGGCCTTAGCCTCGACAGTTTCTTTTGTATTATTTGACCAAGCTAACTTTTTGTAATAATCGGACAGTAATTTTGCATTTTTAATAAGCTCTCAGTTTGCAATGTCTTTGTATGTGCTGTACAGGATCGAAGAACTGACATTAGCCTGTCAAAAGCTCAATAGTGATTTACATGATGAGCGAAGGAAGAACGCTGGCTTTCAAAATAATGCAAAACAAATGAGACAAGGTAGTACTGATACTTTAAGCTCATGCTTGCTAAATATCTCATAATGCATTTCAGCAATTGTTCTGTCTGTAACTACAGTGACCTCCATTATTTGTGATTTCGATAATTGCTGATTCCAAGTTCTTGATCTCCAATTTCTCTAATTTAACATCACTGAATCTTTGTTTCCATGATAAGTCATCCAGCAGTTATCACAAGGAGTAAAATTTTCCTGATTTATAAATAGTCATGGGGAATAAAAGTCATAAGAATAAATTTCATAATGAGATATGAAAATCTTTCTTTACATGTAATATGAAGGTCTGTAAGGTTTTGTGGGTATGCCATTTTTACAAATGGTTCCTGTGTTTGTAGATTGTGCAGGATCATATGTTGGGTCCTGTAGGTAACTTCCAAAAGTGGCGGGAGTGAACTGTAACTGCAGTAATAGTTTTTTGTCAGTCTCG
This sequence comes from Halocynthia roretzi, assembly GCA_013436055.1. Lineage (NCBI taxonomy): Eukaryota > Metazoa > Chordata > Ascidiacea > Stolidobranchia > Pyuridae > Halocynthia > Halocynthia roretzi. Next base: position 50,133 of record QRAM01000122.1, read on the forward strand.
CCTGTGCAATATTTACTGTCTTTTTCTGAATCACTCTCATCCAATAGTTTTCTGTTATTTCATAACCAGTATCTCTTTCATTATTTTTAAAAGGAAGCAGTACAGGTACAGCATTGCTATCGGAATCCAAAATTTCTGAATTGGAAACTACTTTAATGATACAGGTAATTTACTGGGTATTCGATTACAATACCAGAACATTTTCATACAAGGAAAATTAATGCTTAATATTGGTGAAAATAACAGTAATTATATCTGTTTATTTCGGATTGCAGGCAGATGAAAATTCCAATTTAAAAGAAACTCTGGAGAGCACATTACAAGCCAAGCAGGAAGATGCAAATCTTTTTCATGAGATGCTGGAACAGACTAAAACAGTATTTTTAGAGGCGCTGCAAAGCTTAAGTTCTAGATCCAGTTAGTCACCCCCCCACCTATTTCATTCATTAGTGACGCATCTTGATTCCGTACGTATGACAAATCAGCATATCAGATATGTTGTAAGTGTTAGATGAGGTGGTCGGTAGGTGAGGAGCACCTTTATTACCATACTTGTATCTGTAATTTAATTCTAAATACTATCTTCATCCTTGCTATATCTGTATTTTTATTACCAAAATCTATATCTTTTATTCTGTGAGTTTTTTCTCTTGTCAATTATTTCACTATTACCGACAGTACAGTACTAGAGTATTCACAGAAAGAACATTCCTAGTATTTGGTGTCTGGAGAACCTCTCTCAATCAACCTTCAAACAAACCAGACTGTTTTGACTTCACCTGGGTGAACACAATAAGAATGGATCACTTGAGGAAAAATCGTCTTGTACATGATGAAGAACGCTTATTATTATGTATTTTTAAAATAAAGATGATGTTTAATGGCTATAAAAAAATCTTATTCCAACACTTTTATGCCTTGTTGATGTTAAAATTTTACATTTCCATTTTTTCTGATATCGGGAACGGATTGTTCTTCTCTGGATCTGGACTACTCTGCCATTGGGAAGTATTGTTGTATTCACATAGCATCAATCCACCGAGCAAAGCATATACAATTCATTTGCGTAACACAGGTGGAGTGCACTGGACTGTGAGCAACATATCTTGATGATTCGGGATTTTATTGCTATCGAGGATTGAATGGATGCAGTTTGACTCCTTGGATGGGTCTTTATATACAGTAGAAGTGATACATCTACACTCTACAGTATATCGTTTTATACATATATATCTTATGGCCTTTGAAGTGTGAATAAGTTTACAATCTAGTACAATTAATTCAAACTCCACTGTATTTTCCCACCGACATGTTCAAATACACTACACCCTGCGGCAAAAAATGTCTTGCGTGCGAGATGCCAGTTTATAATTGTCTACATATCAGGAAAAAAAACATGTTACTTAGTCCATTACACAAGTAATAAAAGTAAATTACAATAGAACTCCGCTATTACATAGCGGGAGTCCTAATTACGGATTACATTTGTAACAAAACACAATTGTCATATCATTACCATCAATTACCGAGCTGTGACGTGTGGATAGAATATAATAATACCAGATAGAACTAAAACATGGTATTAGTTTCAAGTGGAAAAATGCTAGCCGTAGTTCACCCGATTAGCGGTTTCCATGGAACACGGCCGAAGAGTATTATTTTGTAATGAACTCCGACATTGAATATATTCACGGCTGCAGAAAGTTGAGCAAACAGCGAATTACTTTTTCGTTCGCTTTAACTTCCGTGGCTTATGCTTGAGCGATGGAACCCTAAAAGCTTCGATACTGTGGTCCAATAACTGGGCAGGATCTTCCGAGTGCCAACATGGAATTTTATTATCTATGTTTACCTTGAATTTTTTTTTTGTAACCGGTATTGATCTTCCACTAAAATGAAAAGACGCAATGTAAATTGGAATGGTTATTGCCGTCCACTACCGGGGTACATACTAAATTTGGAATCATCGCATCTCAATGTTTTTTAAACAATCGAGAATTTTGTAGGGAACTACCTTGTATCTTGATATTCATCCATAGCTATAAGATCTTATGTGATTGTGACCGAAATTAATGTGTTACGGGGGAAAGAAAACAGGAATTGAAATTACAAAATTGAGAACAAACCAGGACCAAGATACAAGACCAAAGGGCAAGAATCGTTTACTATGCACATGAAAAAGCATTTTGAAAAGTTTATATTATCAGTCTTACCGTATGTGTATATTAAACTCTCCGTTTTTTGTTTCCGTTATCCGAGGTATGCTATCTGTAATTTTGGAGAAGTAACCGAAAATCCCGCTCGTAAAATTGGAAAAATAACTTGGGTCAAATAATTCCACATCCA
>QRAM01000122.1:52924-77138 GCA_013436055.1 Halocynthia roretzi
CGATACATATATATCTTATGGCCTTTGAAGTGTGAATAAGTTTACAATCTAGTACAATTAATTCAAACTCCACTGTATTTTCCCACCGACATGTTCAAATACACTACACCCTGCGGCAAAAAATGTCTTGCGTGCGAGATGCCAGTTTATAATTGTCTACATATCAGGAAAAAAAACATGTTACTTAGTCCATTACACAAGTAATAAAAGTAAATTACAATAGAACTCCGCTATTACATAGCGGGAGTCCTAATTACGGATTACATTTGTAACAAAACACAATTGTCATATCATTACCATCAATTACCGAGCTGTGACGTGTGGATAGAATATAATAATACCAGATAGAACTAAAACATGGTATTAGTTTCAAGTGGAAAAATGCTAGCCGTAGTTCACCCGATTAGCGGTTTCCATGGAACACGGCCGAAGAGTATTATTTTGTAATGAACTCCGACATTGAATATATTCACGGCTGCAGAAAGTTGAGCAAACAGCGAATTACTTTTTCGTTCGCTTTAACTTCCGTGGCTTATGCTTGAGCGATGGAACCCTAAAAGCTTCGATACTGTGGTCCAATAACTGGGCAGGATCTTCCGAGTGCCAACATGGAATTTTATTATCTATGTTTACCTTGAATTTTTTTTTTGTAACCGGTATTGATCTTCCACTAAAATGAAAAGACGCAATGTAAATTGGAATGGTTATTGCCGTCCACTACCGGGGTACATACTAAATTTGGAATCATCGCATCTCAATGTTTTTTAAACAATCGAGAATTTTGTAGGGAACTACCTTGTATCTTGATATTCATCCATAGCTATAAGATCTTATGTGATTGTGACCGAAATTAATGTGTTACGGGGGAAAGAAAACAGGAATTGAAATTACAAAATTGAGAACAAACCAGGACCAAGATACAAGACCAAAGGGCAAGAATCGTTTACTATGCACATGAAAAAGCATTTTGAAAAGTTTATATTATCAGTCTTACCGTATGTGTATATTAAACTCTCCGTTTTTTGTTTCCGTTATCCGAGGTATGCTATCTGTAATTTTGGAGAAGTAACCGAAAATCCCGCTCGTAAAATTGGAAAAATAACTTGGGTCAAATAATTCCACATCCACGTGTTTCAATCTCCAATCGTGTACACGGTTCAGCCGTATCTGGGATAGCCGAAAACTTGTTACGGGAAACTATATTTTGGAAAGTACTGGTATATTAGTAATACTACACAGTGATGCACTATATAAAAATACTATATAACAAATCTGAAATAGTGAAATAATATATTAAAAAAGGGGTAGAAAATGCGAATAACAGAACCCTAAAAGAGTACTTACTTTGAAAATGGGCTTGGATGATATCATGATGGTTATTAGTGACTCCCTTTTTGTGATATTACTAATGCGAAAATTCACTTCTCCTTGTTCGTACTCGTACGTTTCGACATCAACGACAGGTAAATAGATCGCTGATTTTCTGTTACGGCCCTTCGAAAGATCTTGAAGCTTCATAGTGCCTGGTTTGATCTGTATGGTAGTGTTTCAAAACGTAAAAAATGCAACGGATTGTACGTATTGGTTCATTGTAGTAGAAGACGTTTTAGTAATGCATCGCAGTACATACAAAATATCTCACGTATTACCTTAACAAATAATTTGCTTTTTTCAAAATATATTGCTGTATTTACGACGAAGGCGCGCTCGGCCATTTCAGTTTTACCCGGTAAGCTTGCCTTCTTCGTTCCTATTACGCCGTTGATTATAATTCCTCGATTATCGTCATACAGAAAATTATATATCTAAAAAAAGGGAAAGGATTGCCACTCTCACAGTAATACACAATTTGTTTACCACCATTTAAACAACGCGTTCTGAAACTTGACCCTATGACCCTACAAGTCGTAGAAGTTTGGACCATGAAAGCTCCATATCCATTGCTATTGTACAGTATACCCGATGACAACTGCAACGTTTTGTCAAAGAAGCATTATTGACATTTCATCAGCTTTACAATCTGAAGCTTAAGTTATCTTCCGTTGTCAGCAGGATTATACTGTTAGGAAAACACAGATACATTCATTCTGGTGTTATCTTAAACGAATACTCTGGGAGAAATATTTAAATTAGATCACTATTCAGCTCTTGGGGCGGTATGTACGCGAAAGGGACCTATAATTTCAAATTATTTTCATCCTTTTTTATGTTATGTAGTGTATACCGAAAACGTTATAATTGTTAGACTAGTCTATAAGTAAGTCTATAGCAACATATATGGGAAATGGAGTCAAGAGACTAAAGGTGCACTTGAAATCGACTTCAAAAAGGTATAAAACCACTGATTTAAGTTGATGGTATCCTTAAAAATATTCTATTTTTATTTTAAATCTGCATTGAACATATCTACCGCTCCGTTTTTTCCACGCCACTCGAAGCAAACATCTATCCCACCAGAAAGACGCATTAGAACGTGCGGATCTCCACGATAAGCCCACGATGGAATCGTTGTTCTAAAAGAATGATTTTTAACTTATATCAGTGTATTGCTAGACTTATTATTTGCATTCTCACGTTGCTGGTGGCTGTGTATTCGGATTAAGATTGTTTTCTGCATTTTCCATTTCGTACTCTGTCTCAATGATTTCGTTATCGCTTGGTTTGAACACCACCATGGATGTCAGCGAAGTTACTAACTGGAACCTTGACCACAAAAAAATGTTGCAAAACAATTCATTAGTTACCCTATTTATACGTCCCGTCTGGATCGCCGGAGAGGGGAGTGGGGCTGCCTTTCAGTAGAGACATGGGGTGCGCTTTCAAAATACATTTAAATTATTTCGTTAGTATAATTTCAAAGGTTCAAGATTTTTCCCTGAAGCCTTGCTCCTGGTATCCACTACATTTTCTGCCCTCGGTGCAATCTCCATCACCCAAAATATAATAAAATTTTACTTTAGAGCCATCCTAAGAGTTCTTTCCTTCATATTTTGCTTCTTGACCGGGTCTGATGTAGCGTAATACAGTCGCAGTGTTTCCACGACCTAACAAAAGCGAAATTGTAGCTCAACATTCTACAGCAAATAGGCCCACGTCAGTAACTCTATACTACAAGGCCGTGTACATCAAGCAAAAGACCGTCAGTAACACCAAATGCAGTTGTTTGTCTGCAATCAATACTTACACTTGCCAACGCATGTGCCTTCTCGGCAAATTTTACTGCTTTCTCTCTGTCCGCTGAATAGCATTGATAATCTGTGTTTTCTGTAAAGAAACGCATGGAGAATGTTTCACCTTCCTGCCTCTCTTGCAGTACGAGGAATTGCGGGCTGTCTTTCTGTTTGTATGTGTCGTCCGCTATTAGCCCAGTCACCACGCTTTCCCCGCTTATACCAGACACTTGTCTGATCGTTGATTTATTGACAATATCAGGATAGGTGATGGTGATGTTATCCCAGGATCGGATGAATAATTCGTCCAAATAGCTACTTAGCTGCAGAGAGGGAAACGTGAATGTGTAACAGAGCTATGCGGTATATCAAAACTTGAATTTAAAAATGGCATGAAACCTTTTTATTGTTGGTTACCATTCGATTTATATATACTGTATAGTGAGGGCGAAGTTTGTACAGGTCAGGGAGGGGGGGTCAAATCCTACTCAGAACCGCTCCCCTGGCTAGTTGTCAAAATAAGAATCTCGATATATGCCTCTGAGCTTTTGCGGTGAAGGCATTTCCGGACAAGGTCGGGTCGCTCTGCTAGCATATATATGTAAATACCTGTATTGCCATGCTGGTTATATCGTTGAAAATTCGTCTCCAAGAACCTCGATTTTGAGCCGCTAATGAGTTCAAGAAATCGAAGTCAAGATTTCTTCCGAATGCAAGCACGTTGATTCCGCATCTGAATAAATTAAATTGATTCTAATAACATTATAATCCACGAAATTTAAGACAATTTGACTCTAGATGATTCGTTCTTCCTGACTGTGTGTGATTGGTTCTTGTACTAAATAGTCCATGAAATCTTGTTTATGTTCTAGTGGGTTACGGAAACACTCACTTTATTGAGTTCAATTTCTGAATGTCTAGTAGGAGTTTTTCCTTGTTTACTTTTTCGTCACCACCTAGGTATGGTTCACCGTCTGTGAACAACACGACGAATTCAGTCGAGTGATCTGCTTCACCTTTCCCGATATCTGAAAAAATATAAAAAACGTTAAAATATGACCAATGTCCTCACTTTGATTTGGACTTACCATTTTTGAGAATATTCAGCGAAGTCTTCAATGCGCTGTATGTGTTCGTATAACCACTTATCAGCTTGTCAAGAGATTTTAAAAAGGTTTCTGCTTCGTCTATGTTTTTCGCGGTTGCTGGAAGCAATATGCCAGAACTGCCCTTCCATATCTTCACTTGCGTACCAAACATTACAATTGTGAACCGATCCTTCGAAAACAAACAATCTTGGTTATCTATATTAATTGTTTATCTGTAATTACAATAAACTCCCTACTATCCGGTACGACCGGAACCGGATGGTTGTCGGATGAGGAAATTTTCCAGATATCGGATCTGTCCTTTCCAAATTATTATAGCACCTTACAAAACTCATATTACTGTATATACATCACTATATTTCTGAATACAGTAGAAATGATGGAAATATGAAGCAATAAAAGTGAAATTCAAGTAGTAAAGAACAAGTTTTATCAACCAATAAAAGGCAGATACTGTAAGTGCAGTTCGTTCGCCGGCTAACAGGACAAAATATGACGCAATTATTGTTAACGAATAAGCGAACAAGCGAGATTTTTTATATATTTATTATTTTCTCGGTGTCGGTTGCTTGCGAATTCCCGATTTTTGAGTGCCGCTGAGCTCAAGCTTATATTTATCTCTAGCATAAGCTCGATAATGACATGTTTGGAATCTCCATTATACGCGACATGTAATTATATTTCCCATTGATTATGCTGTGAAAATCGATTCCTATACTTTTACATGATTGACGATAGTGCTTCCGTGACTCTCTTTAACTCAGGGAGTAGTAATGATAATATTGATTGTTATATCATCATGATTTAACTTTGTTTGATTTTAAGAAAAGTAAGGGAACTCGTTCCCAATGGAACACACCACTCTGATTGTGCCATTTTCTACCCCCTGTAAACTTAATTCTAATTCAATGTAATCTAATGAAAAGTGAAGTGATCACTGAGAATAGCTTTTCTATCAGTAGAACTAGTTACCTTTTCTGTCAGGCTTGTAATGATGTTAATAACAGCCCATTTTAATTTGTTCCTGATCTGCATCATCGAACCTGATATATCGAGAACGAAAACGACGCGACGTGGTTTTATCTCAACAGTAGGAGCAAAGAAATGTAGAAAATATCTGCAGAACATAGAAAATTAATTTACAATAATTTATAATTTAATATTATATACGCAAACGAAACCTACCCCTCATTGATAACAAGTTCTCCTGCAGGATTTGTGGGCTCCATTTCGTATTCAATCGTATACATTCCTCCTTCCGATGTCAATATTTTATGAAGATTTCGATCGTTCAGTGGTAGAAACTGGATATCGGCAGAATTCCTGGGTGTAGTTAAAAAGTGTCGTTAAACCTGTTCGCTGCTAATTCTTCTTCTTATTATTATGATAGAGCGGGGATTCTCAAACAGAAGGCACTTGGCTCCAATCAGCTGAATTTAAAATCTGAGGGTGGAAACTCCAAACTGAGAGACCCAACTCTAACCCATAGCCCTAGCCACAAAATTTGAGGAATTACATGGAATATCTGACCAAAACAAGGATTTCATGAAATCCCTAGTTTCACAATCTTAATATCACATCACCTAATGAAAGGCCAATATACTCAACTACAAGAGTGACCCCAAATTAGAATGGTTATTCCAAAATTCTCAGAAAGGAGGAAATTGCATAGGGTTAATTGGTCATATGTTACCATAAATATACGTGCGTCCAATATAGATGTCTGGATATTATCAAATGATAATTCAAAATGGGGTAATGATTGAGGAAACCTGAGATCGCTTAAGGAGATATATGCTCTGGGACTGAGAAGTTATTTCATGTATTGAAAGCTAACATCAGTTACTGTACTTGTTTTCTTGGCTAATAGATACGACTGGAGTCAACTTCTTTCCCATATTTGTAGTTATAGGCAAAGCTGAGATGTTATATATCGGCCTTGATTCGCAAATATGAACGCTGACGGCAGGATCGTCGCTGATCTGCGATCCCAAAATTGTAATTTCCTGCCTGTACCTAAAAACATGTCAAATAGACTCGGTTTATAGCTGAAGAAATCGAACATAAAATAATAAAATTGAATACTTTCCACGAATCCTTCGTAGCAATTGTTGGTAAATCAGTTTGAATTCTACTGCGTTCCCAGGAGCAATGTTAACCTTCGTATTGAAAATTTTCATCGAGGATAACTTTGTTTCCAGTAATGCAGCCGTAAAATTGTTTTGCTTTGAACAGATTTGTATAGATTAGAATTGCAAATAATTTTTTATAAACAATACCACATCGTAATTCTGCTTCTAGTCGATTGATCGTTTGCCAGATTAACAGAAGAAAGTAAACCTTAAGTCAAAGGTCAATATCACCATCAACGATTTAGTTATTATGATCTTCAAAACGTTGTCTTTAAAAAATCTTTACTAACCCACTGCAATCGTAATGATGGAAATCATGCAGTAATTCAATATAACCTACTTTTGCTCTTCGATATTTCTTCAGTGCCTTCAGCTTTTCCTCGATTTCACTCTCGTACCATTTTCCGTTTATGCTCATCGCGAAGGAGCTTATAAAAGCTTCCTGAGGCAACAAGACAGCGAAGTCGACCTGTAAAGGTGTCAAGGTGTAAATTTAGCCACAGCGCACACAAGTTTCACGTCAAGTGAAGTTACAGTAATTCAAACAACTGAGTCAAGCCACGTCACAAGAATTTGCGATTGGATTCAAGTTATTACAACACTGCACATCATGTAGCACAACAAAATATCTTATTCTATTTAAAGCTTAAGTCATGACTGCACTACTTTGTCACCTCTTTAGGTTTAATGCCATCGTTTGTGACCAAACTGCTAACTGTGGTCTCAGAAAATCTCGATTGTATAGTGACCATGACAAAGAAAAAATCTGTAAGAAAGTATATAACATAATACAAGGTGAATAACTTCGAATTACCGCAACAGGATTACGACACCCAATGATCCTGAATAGCTCAGGGGACCAGGAATTTTAGCATCTCAGGGGGAAGTCGGAATCACAGATTGGTAAATTTAGACTGTTGATAGACCTATAAATTTAGACCCCCCCTCCCACCTAGCAGGGAAAGTGTGCTTAGTTCATGCTTAGACCTTCAAGGGTCCGCGCAACTTAGAAAACACGCATATTATTTGAAATATACCTTTTAAATCAAATAATCTTGGGGAGGCGTAATGACATTCTGACGTTTGGTGAAACAGAATGAGGCAAAAAAGGGTGAGAACCACGGGAATAGCTATTATTCGTAGGCAAGCTACCGTTTACTTAGGATGTTTTCCTAGAATATACCGTAAGTCTTTTAACACTTAGTTAATTATCAGGTCTATTTTTAGTGTTAGTATAAAATCGCCAGGGCTACTCGGGTATAATTACTACTGAACTATGATGCATATCTTTACGATGATTTATCTTACCTGTTTGAGGTTTCTTTGTCGCAGCGGTGATTGCAACTGTGAAAAGAGTATTTTATTATTGTTGTGCAACATACATAGTAGATACATGAATAGTACAGGTTGAAACTCAATAATCCGGTATTCCCTAGACCGTCACTTTGAAAGTTCGGGACCTCGATGCCATTAGTTGGCATGCCTAATCTACTTATTTTTGTATCACAACACAATAAACGTTTTAGTGTAAAGGAATCCAGTAACCCCATATTTATCTAAGTATCGGTGTGAATAAGCTTCTCTAGTTCAGAAAATCTGCTACTCTGTCTAGTGACTAGAGACTCTAGTCCCATGCTTCCCTTGAGTTTCAACCTGCCCTAGACACTGAAACAAAGCTACTGTGCAGTATTTAGTATTCACTATTTCCTCGCTCACTTTGTGCAGTCACGAACAAGCACAAGTATTTCCACAGATACATCACTGTCATGTTCGATGTTGTTCGTTATGTATTTTTCTGTCAAAATATCTTAATTTATTAAGGTTGCTAAGGCCTTCGGCAAAACAAATTTTGTCTGGCTAAATATTCAGCACTCAAATATTTGAATATGTAATCACGCGAATCAGTCTGAGAAAAGAATTAAATATCACTGGTCACTTGTACACTAGACATCGTGACGTTAAGTGCTTGAGAAATGCTAAACAAGGATCGGGAAAAATCATTAAATTACAAAGAGAAGTTTTTTTCATCTCTGAATATGACGTAGTGTGGTTCTTTGATAAATCATGCAGTTTAAATTGTTTCATCATATTACATAATAATGTAATGTCACTGTTAGTACTATATTTATACTGAACGTCATAAAACCTCGCTTTAAATTGGAATAGTACGTGTAGTAGTAAGATATGAAACCAAAAAATTCCAAAGAAATTAAAAACTTCATGTTTCGAAACTGCGTCTCCATTTGTTAACGAATCTTCACTAGTTTAGCACGGAGGCCCCACATGAATTCCAGAATAATGCATGAACAAAGAAAGCCTTGATCGGGGCCTCGATGAAATCCTACTTAGGGCCGCTCTAACGTCCCTAGAAGGCATAGTAAGTAAAGGGGTATATAACTTATATAACCGGTTCGCTTTTTCAGTGCAATATAATGCTTTAAAATGCTTTGAATTTGATATGCTTAAAATTAAATTTAATATGCTTTAAATCTTAATTCTCCTTGAACATATCATTAAATTGATACCTCTGATCGGTAGGATTTTTGTTCCACTTCTTAGGGTAAACATCTTCCACTTTCGATATTTGCTTTTGCATTCAACGATTTTATTTACTTTTACTTACTCTTGGTTACATATATCGTGGTGGTGTCGCCATACACAAATCTATCACTGATCTCACTCGCAACAACCATTTGATCTTTGTTATTTCCAATATATTTATTTTATAATTTCGATGAGCAATGTAAATTGATTGGAACTAGTCCGTGGTTTTTCAGGCGAAAAAATACTAATTTCACTACTTTTAAATTACCTCTAAAATTCAAATGATCTATTTAACATTCTTTTTAGCGTGAAGTAACTACAAATTGTGGTGAAATTAGAGCACATTAGCGAGCTCCCAACGAAACCAATTTTCCCTACTTGTTTTAGTTCGAGGCTTGCTTATCTCAATTATTTCAGTTTCGTTTATTGTCTACTCTAAGATAATCTCTGGTTGCACCAAAAGCGGATAAAAGGATAAACTGTACTACGTTTCGGAAGTCGAATCAGCAAGATACGAAGACGTAATATTCAAATTAAATTTTCATGTGGTACGTTGAGCTGGGATGTATATAATGTCATGCATCCAAACGCCTCAGCAATTAACATGAATCAAAGATTGTATTATTTAACCACTCGTACATCTCTACGTTTCCAGTTGTTGCGAATCAGCAAATCAACTAGGTTATTTCGTTACGAACTCGAAAATGTTTATTTCTCGAACCCCTGCTACGAACAGCCTATGTGAGTGCATGAATGAATTATTATCTTAATTATGATTTTACACTATCGGACTTCCATTATAGAAATAGTAACTATTGATTCCATAAAACTGATGACGCTTTTCCCTGTGCTGAGCCGCCCTCTTGAACCGCAGATCTGCGGATTTATCAGCCAGCTCGTACAGTCGAGTGTGGTCTCGATAGTCAGGTGCTGTTTCAGGAAACTCTTCTCGGAATCTACGATGCGCGTCCGACTGTAAAGCAAGGTTATGTCAGTGCTGAAATTAAATATCGATTCGCCTAATTTACTTAGATAACTGTTACCTTGCTCTCGTTGTCTTGTAGTTCAAGCAATGATGTCTGGGGCATAGGAGTGTTGGGTCTTGGAGTCCAACTTTTCGGCTCAAATTTAGACGCCATACGACGATCGTAATTCCACGCCCAGTGATCTTGTGCAGTAGGCGCTGAATTGTACAATGGAAAAGAACTCGTTGGTCTTAGCACAGGTCCTCTTGGTGATATACCTTAAAAACAAGAATAACGTTATCACCACGTTCTCCATTTGTGCCCGGGTTCACGGTGTTGTTGGTAAGTTGACAGGTACTCAAAAACTAGATTACTACTCCACATAATGATTTACTGGCATGTATGGATGGCTCCTGTCTGCTCCGCATTGGCATTGGTACAGGAGTAGGTGGCCTCGAATTATATCGTCTAGTCTTGGATCCATTTTTTCCTACATCAAGAGCACTGGACAAAGGCGATGTGGAAAATCGATACCGGTGTCCGTATTCCGAAGTTGCTACTTTCACCACCTGCAAAGAACAGTTATGAAATTTAGTTTGATGATTTTGATTCATTCCTTCAAGAATATTATTACCTCGTTGAATGATATGCTTCTACTTGAGCCAGTTCTTGGTGGTGATCCTGGCGTTTTCAATATTGAACCTGTCGACGAACTCCGTTTCAAAGCATTATGGCCAGTCCTCGAACCAGTTTTAACTTTGTCGGCGTCTATACTTAATGAATAGGGGTTGGACTTGTTTACGTAGGTTGTAATCTCTCCGCCATGGTTTTGCCTTGGAGAATCTATTTGAGGAATATCCCGATACCAGTCTCTCGGCGTTGTCTTGTATCCCTCCAATTGTCTAAAATAAAGTAATTCTTCTCAAGATGTCAAAGGAAAATAGTGAATAGAATAAGACTTTCAAATCCCTCATGTGAAGATAAAACCGCTTCAATGTATATTGTAATATCAAGTACGAATTTTGATTTCTTGTTATAAAACTAGCTGAAAATTGTTTCATATTGACAAAAACCGTGTCATCAATTTAATGTGCTCTAGAAAATCCGTGACAATAAGGCTTAAAAATACCTGGTCATGGCCATGGGACAGGTGATTAGTTATCAAAGATACAGAATACTAACTGATTTAAAAAAAAATCAATTTCAGTATTGAATAATCCGAATAAAGCTGCCACCTGCTAATCAAGAAAAGACGTGATTTTCCAATGCCATGGATTGAGAACTGTAATTGTGCATAACATACTCCCCACTCTCCATGCGTTAATCACATGAAAGCTATATTTCGTTAGTTTCTTTATATTAGAAATAAAGTTCCTTTATTAACGAATTTAATTCGTTCCACGAGGTGCTTTGTTATGTGAAAATTCGTATAACGAATACTCATATCAACTGTGGTATTAATAAAAACCTCAAAGTCGACCCCTAGTTTTTCGGGATCTTTTTGTTTTAATCTGATTGTTTACTCTAAATAGTATTCAGAGATTCTTTATCGCAACAGCAGTACCAGAGGTTAGTGGCACATAAGAGTTGCATTGGCCACATTGGCCACATTGGCCACATTGGCCACATTGGCCACATTGGCCACATTGGCCACATTGGCCAAACGGTCAAAAAAGCTGGAACATGGGTCTGCGTTAGCTCTTTTTAAAATGAATCGCATTCGTATAATGAATCAATATATTCGGCAATTCGTATACAGGGTAAATTCCTACAGGACCCATTGTATAGTTCCTCTCACCTGTCATGTATGTCAGTTGTCACTCCGTCGTCTGTTATCTTTTCAGTGCTATATTTAAGTCCTGTTTGAAATCTTTCTTTGTTTTGTCTTACTCGTTCTCGTAATTTGCGTAAGCAAGCTTCGTCTGTGCTCGCCTAAAGCACGAGGAAGGCAACACAGTTGTTAATCTTAATGAAACCGTACTCCGTCGGTGATTAATTTCTGAAGCATTTACATACCTGCAAACCATGCTGATCCAACGCTCTAGGTTCAAGTCTATTTCCCATTTGATCCGTTTTGTTTCGCAAAGCGTGTAAATCATGCTCAGGCAGATACTGAAGCTCAAGTTTTTGTTGCTCGTGGAAATTACTTAAGCTCTGAACAAGAGTTTCATAAAATTTCAAGTCTCGATATTAAACCGATTTCATTGGAAAGATATGAAAAACACTGCTTTCGTTCCTTTGTAAAATTGCCTCAATAGTGATGGTAAAAAACAAGGAAAACTTCTTCTGTTTGAACTTGAATTTGAGTATGATCTATAACCTTTTCAGGAAACCATACGAGATTTACGTGAACCCGATGAGGTTATGCAAGTGGTCTTTTTCTTATATGGCCAACGCTACATTGCCCACACATTTTGCTGTGATCTACATGTTGATAAACAAGTAATGTCTGCAAATCGGTACCCTGAATTTTTCATCTCGTTCTGTTTGGTAATCCTTCAGATACTTTTGATCGATGTCCCACTTCGCAGTAGAAATATCAGGTGTCGAATGACTGAGTGGAGACGAAAATTTGCTTCGTACCAAAAGCGTCCCTGAAAAAATACGACAACTAAATAGAGTTGAACCTCGTTTATTATCACCTCAGTTAATGTCATTTCGTTTTTACGTTAAAATATATATATGAATAATGTAGTGGATAAAATTCGTCTATTGATAGTAGCGATGGGGTCAAAGTTCATATGTTTTCGCACATGGGCTTCCCATTATTCGCTTGGTTTGTATGCTGCTAGTTTTTGGGGATTATGGTATTTATGGTAATAACCAAGGTATATATGTCTTGTAGCAAGTACTATCGTTGAACTATTTACCATAATCAGGATGACTAGATATCTCCATTGTTTTCCATTGCCTTTCGTTCCCGTTCTCATCCTTGGTTTTATCAGTATACTCCTCTTCTTGATCTGCTCCGTGATATCTAGCGAAGTCATCTTGGCTGACTCTGAGATTATTATCGACATTAGCTATCCGCCTTTCATCAGCAGATTCCCGGTCACTGGTTTTATATCTGTAAGCGGTAAAGGGAGTAGTGCATTTGCTGAAGACTAAATTCGCTAGTACAATTATTGTACCCTTAACTCTAGGAACGAACGAACACTGGTATAAGAATATAAAGATGGTGTTCCCTACCGTTCATCTCTCATTCTCGAAACAGGATAGGAATCCGGAAGAGAAAGATAATCTTGCTGATCCACAACATCTGCCGAATCAGGTGGTGCATATTTATCCCTATAACGTAAAGGAGCAGAGATTTGACCCCTTCCTTGATACAAACGAGCGTATCGGCCTTCTAGGGGCCGAGGGGAGCAAAGCACAGGTGCTGTCTTCGGAAGCTTTCATGAAACAAAAGTCGATAGGCTATAGGTAAAATAATTCATATTAACTATATTTCAAAATGACTAGCGCTACCAATTCGTCATCTCGTGTGTCTCTTTCTTCAGTCATTTCCGCCACGCTTTTCTGATGATAGTCATCCAAATGCATTGAATTTGATGGTCCGTTGCCTGTAATTATATGGACGAAAATAGATTATGAATAAAGAGAAATGTAGAATCCTCTTGTACTAGAATGCTATTCTTAATCGTTTTGGCTTTGCTACTTACGACAAGCGGAACAACTTTGTATGCATATATATAAAGTTTGTGCAAAGATGCACTTGTATGGGTAACACTGCCCTGTATATTCTACAATATTAGACCACAGAATTGTACCTGATGTTCGTTTACCGACTGCCTATATCCATGTCTGATGTTGCAAAATCTCAAAAGGGCTTTGAACTAAAGGAATGAAGCTACAGTATCGTAGATTATGTCGAACCTGTGAAATTATATTGATAGACTGTTTTCCACTGATCTCTTTCGACATTTCGCAAGGCATGAGCAGATCGCAATTCCAGACGTTGATTTTCTTCACGAAGTCGTAGATTCGGATGAACCTGGTAAAGAGCAAACAGCAGTTAAAGAACTAAATTAGTTACTGTGATTCAAGTAGCCTTAAATCCTCACTATTTTAACTGGTGTTGGGTAATACTGCTGCCTTCCCCCCAACGGGGATTTCTTAAGATTATAGTAGTCCTCTTCTCCTGACCACTTTAATGGATATTTTTCACTCTCAAATGGATATTCCTGGATTTCACGTCGATAAGGGGCTCCTGTACAATATAACCATATGAAAAAAAAGCTTCAAATCATGGGTAAATTAAATAATTTTTCACCCTTAGTTTTACTGACGACGACTACTCGGTAAGGATTAGCAGGAGTACTGGAATGAAGAGGCATCTGTGACCGTATAGGATCCCCGCTTTTGGGGTCGTCAGGAGAATTGAATTTTGGGAAAACAGCCAAACGAGAAGTATGGGAGTAATAAGGATGCTCGGCAGGATATGGAAGATCAACTTGCGTCTCACTATAAAAGCAGAATTAAGAAGTATTGTACCATTCATCTGAATAATCATATACATCACTGGAATAGACATGTACTTCATATCCTTTGATGGGCAAGATGGAAGCAGCTGATCATTCGATCTTACATCACTTCTGTGCAGATTCGTAATATCGTAGTATTGTTGTACTGCTAGGTCACGCGGATCAGTACTTCCCGAGCCGTAATGTCGATGACCCTATTAATTATTCATGTAATATTGAGATAAGAATGTAAGCACATACAAAGCTTACGTTTCGTCTCATAATTTTGAAACCGTCTTACAGTATTACCCTCTGCCCCAACTCACAATCTAACTATATATCAAGATTCTTATTTAGCCGCTAGAGCGGCCCCATTAAGAAATGGCGGTGCTGTTTCAAGACAAGCACACAAATTTCTGAGATCATTGTATAAATAAGATGTGTAGGCCTATCTGGGTATTTGTTTACCTTCTGCACAACTTCGGGCGGATAACCCTTTAGCTTAACAAATTCACTTGGCAGTTGCACTTTCTGTAAACCCCCATAATCGCGACTTCGCCCCCATGGTAATCGAGGTCGCTTCACCAATGTTGATCGATATTGCTCAAACCTTTCAGAAAGTAATATGGTAATTGCTGATACTGAATACAATCTGCTACTTTGTACGGGTGGTAGGGTAGAACTACAGTAAAAAATGAAGTTCTTGAAAGTTTTCATGGAGCAAAAGTTATCAAAAATATACTAACCTTGACGGACTAACTGTAATTCTACCCTGCTGAAGAGGTGTGAAAATTTCATTCGAAGAAAGATTCTGAGACAAATGCTCGGAACCCTCAATTTGGGGATGGAAGTGACTGAGTGGGATGGCGGTTTGCGTCGTTGCCATGCTTACCTTTACTGTCTACTGAAGATAAGTTTTAACCAAGAACACCAGAAATGGAAAATAGCATATTGATACCAAGACTTTTTAGCATAATAAGAGTGTAAATCTTGAGAGTGAACTAGCATAATCTTCTCAGCATGTACATTTGAACTAGACTGTGTCTAGACGAAAGCAGCAGGATACAAACAAAAAAAACTGCTTTATCTCACGTTGTCTTTGACTATAGTAGCAGGTGACCACACTATACTGAGCAAAACTTTGTTTTCCTGTACACAACGTAACTGAAGAACGGTAAATAGCAATCATACCATCCAATAAATCTCCCCATTTATTCTTGTAATACACGTACATTGTACAGTTAGGATAAGCAAGTAGGTCGTTGAACTCTCCACATTGTTCGGAATCATTAGCTAAAAATGTTACAGATGTTCATATGAGAGCACAAGTGCAAACTTACACCGTTGTTAGGGTACTTGTCTAAGTCATTTAAAACTTTTCTTTTTCTGTCCGCCAATTTACAATTCTACTTTAAGACTTTACTTGTTTTTCCAGACTATTGCATGAAACACAGACCTGTACATATACCATTAACAAAGATACCTCCTAACTTTGGTTATTATAATTCGAAGTGGTTTAGCTGTTCTGGTAGTTTTCAAGTACATGTGTGAGCCATAGCCCAACCTTTGATTATCGCTGGTCTATTCCTTCAATGCGAACAATGCCATTTAAAAATAAAATACCTAATATAATAGAAAACCTTTCCTATCCAAACAATGTCGAGCGTCTGCTCTTTATTGTGAGTCCTTGAGGGGTAAGAAAACATTGGTTTAATTGTTTCCTAAACAGGCTTCTTGTATTACTCTTGTGTTTTAATATCATTCATACATACTTTTTATGTCAGTTAATGCATTACCAAATTGTTTTATGCTTCCTGAATACGATGATGAATTTGATCAGATCTGCCAAATGGAGCAAATAAAAGTAGTAGCTAACTGGTAGTAGTTGCCAGGGAAACGGAAAGTAGATATGTGTATTACAAATTAGTCACGGATAAGTAATTGTTTGCTTGATATCTCGCATGGATAACAAATCGCTAAACACGGAGGATTACAGACATCGTGTATATACAATTGAAAATTAACACTAGGTCAAGTATGACTCTACACCCTTTTGCTGAAACACTTTGTGAGCACGACTATAGGGGAAGGGGACATGGTTCATTGGCTGTACTTGTGCTAACTGCGCACGTCTTCGATTTTGAACACATCACTGTGGAATTCCCTGCCTCTTTCACTATGTTACTCAAAATGTGTTTTAGACAGTGCATGATCGGGACAAATTGGAACATACTAAACTAGTACTTATGTATCATAAAATCACGTTAGTGGCTTGGTTTGGTTCTGGAATTGTGATTTTTTCTGATTACTCCCGATACTATGTTATGTGCATCAGCATCGGAAGAATGCGTTCCGGTATTCCTCATTTTTTACCCCACGCAGTGTCCTGTACGTTTGCTACGATACGGATTTGATTTCGTTTATATGTTTATAGCCAACAAGGAGAACAATACCAGCAAAACAATTTTATCGTTTTTGTTGTAAGTGATCCGTAAAATAATCACGATATTAACCCACATAAATCTAAGAAAATGAAGGCTAGACTTATGACTTTAAAGTGGCCACAATGACCACAAAGAGAATAAATATTGAATTACGCAAGCAATCGACAATTGTTCAGTGATATGATATGTCACCGATCCTTTGTTTTCCATTAAAGGTCTTCTCGTGAAAGTTAACCCTCACATGTCTGCACTCATTATAATAACGGATTGAAGGAAATGTTTAACCTTTCTGTGTACAAACTAAGCACACACTCATTGTTTAACGAATCAAACTTAGGACTGTTACCAATTCATGGCTTCATTTCGTGACTAATGGAATCTGAAGCAGGAGATTTCGTGATATTCGGTATTAAGGTCCCTCACACCTCAAACGTTATCATGTGAGACCAAACAGCAGTGCTAAATGTCATGTATCCTGTCGCAATAAAAATGAAAGAATTCATGTAATTTTTACCAAGATTAGGATAGACCTCAATAAACGCCCGATTTATTACGATTTTTATCGTAGTTTTTGGGTGCCTATATGAACTTAAAATGTTTTTGGTTGTCAAACCGCTTTTTCTTCCGCTGTAGACACCTCAATGAAACTTCCTGTGTTGAGATTGAAAGTGTTGAGATTCACTTTGAACGCCTTCATGTTTTCTCACTTGGAAATGTCAACACTCAACACTACACTATATAATAACCATGTAGTCTTTACGACGTAGCTTACGGGGACGTCTGTTTCTAATCAACCATTTCTTGCTTATACAACGTTATTTCAATACTATAATTTGATTGATTGATGGGAAGATACTTACTATTCTAGTTCTCCTACTACGGGGTAAAATTGAAAACGGTAATATGGTTGACGATCATTCAGAAATTCACTCGAAAAACATTCGATCGATTGGTATTACAGAGAGTGATTTTGAAGTGTATATGGACTACGACTATAGCGACACCTTTTACTAGCATGATGATGCATACATACGCTATTTCCGATACACTGTGGAAAAGTGTTACACATCCCCGTCATATACATGTTCCATGCTAGTATTACAACTATATAGGCCATTGGCTTCAGCCGTCAACTTATAATCACAAGGCATCACTAAAGGTGTCGCTATTCGACTATTTTTGATATTCAAGGAGATGATCATTCCCAATAACAAGAACACGCAAATGAAGCAAAAAAGCAGTTGACAAAAATCAGCAAACATATGTTGTCCATATATTTCATTAGCCAATCAAATTGCATTATTCTAAGCAAGAGATCTAAGTGGAAAATGGTGAATTTCCCGGACCTCGGTTGCACCATGGGGACAACTAGTGGTGGTAGTTATTGGAATCATCGGTAATAGGTTAAAGGTCACACATTTCCATTCGTGATTTGATTTCGTTCGTACGCTTACCGCGATTTTATATTTTATAAAAATGGATGGAACTGGTATGCAAGCTTTGTGCTCTGCTTATGCTGAATCTGACGAAAACGAAGATTCCCCGGACGAGACTGTCCATCCTGAAGATGCATTGCTGCACTTGAAACCAGCGTGTTCTCAAATCAAACAGATTCAAGTAGTATCGCTGGCCCCGGATGTCGTAACGAAGGTAAGCATGCTTCTTATTCCGGGATATTCGATCGAATCTTCATTTGTACCCTTTGGCAATGCTAGTACTTTTCTCCTGATGCTTTTTGAATCATTATTTTGTGCCGAATGGCTACACTAAAATATGAGAAAGCGGAGAGTGGGAAAGTCACTAGAAACTAAAGAGTAGGGAAAATAGATTTGGTTTAGGATTCACAATTCCCGCATTTTTAGTATTCCTGTATTTATACTTTAGTATGATACTGCTGGCGTCAAAGTTGTGGATCACATTACATCAAAAGAAGTACTTTTCAACCCGACATTTGAACAGCTTCATGCGCCTGAACAGGTATTTATTACTATTATTGCATGTATTTTATGTGGTGGATATCCTTCTTGTATTTTTACTAATGTGCAGGAGAAACCATATTTATCACAATTGAAGGCAAATCTGATATATACAGGGTTTTCTTTTTATACTTTTTTACATATTGGTAAGTCGTGTTGAATTCTATGAATGAATAGTAAATATTAATTATTTCAGTCAACTAGTTATTAACTACTTCATATTAATTGGCGTATTAAAATCACCCGTAATATATTAATAAATATGGATATACGATGGTGCCTTTTGGTTCGAACGACCCTAACATCGAACACTAAATTAGAGAGAAATGTGTTCCGGAGTTCCAACTACACGCGTAGCGAAAACATTTGCTAGCTAGGTAAATGCCATCTGATGTGCGCCTGATTCATCTCTCGTTCTTGCTGTAAAAGAATCTCTTACATATCTATTATGTACATATCTAAAGAATTCAGGCTGAGCGGGATTTCGTCTCAACCGAGTTCAAGCAAAACAAAGTTTAATACATATATTCAATATTTAATACGTACAATATTGCTAATTTCCTCTCGTATTTCATATTGCAGAAGAACTTTTCAAGACTATAACGACTCTTACCTGTGTTTTGCATTTATAAATAGGGACCACAAAACCCTTTTAAGACACGACAGCAACTCGCTGAAAAGAATACGCTCGCCGGTTTTGTACAAGAAGCTCACATCGATAAATTTCAATTTGAAAATCAGCGACGAACTTTTCACAGCTATGGTTCGTTTTAGTATTATATTTGAAATAAAAAATGAGCGTTCATACATGTGGTGCAAGTGAAAATGTACGTGTGGTGCTTGATATATGTCATATAATAGACGAAATTCTTGTTCTTGTTTGTATTCATTCTCAGTGCTTTCTGCCTTCATTCAATCAGAAATACAAAGTTTCTAAACTACAAAACTTATGAAATCGTGGAACCCTAGTTTGTGTTCATTCAGTTACATTACCATTTCCTTTACCTTCCGTTTTCTCTTTTATTGTTCTATAAACAGTACAAAATTTTTATGTTAAATTGGAGTGATCAAACATCTTTGTTAAGTTATTCGAATATAATATGAATTATACAAAAACATGGTTAATACGGAAGCTGAGCTCTATGGGACTCTTTTGTTTTTGTTGTTGCTGTTATAAGTTGATCGTATTTTAATTTCCTATTGCCTCAAGGTTATGCCGTTGATCCTTCTGTCGATAACACAGGAACAGAAGGTACAGGATCAAAACTGGTTATAGGTTGGTCTGGATTGTGTATTTCAGTGTATTGTGCCACTCATCCATCTACTGTTCTTTCACGTGTTTTAATTGTTTCTAATAGGAGAATGTGGGGAAGAGCTTATCAAAAGCAACAATGATGAAAAGAGTAAAACAGTTTTTGAGAAAGTAAAGCCAAGAGAACCTGATAAACGAAAACGAGAAAAATGTGATAAACCGGAAGACATTGAAGGTTTCCTCGGCCCGTGGGGTGGTTTCGTCGATGATGTGAAAGTATCCAAGCCATCTGAGGTAAATTGTTAATTAACTATAGAAAACAAAGCTGTAGATGAAATTTAATATTACTATGTCCGAATTCTGCTCTGACCTGCTACCACATTCATCAAGATCACTAACCTTTTTCACACACCTTCAATATACTTTCTTCAGGATGAAAAAAGAGAGATAGATGAATTCCTTTCTAAGCGTCAGAAGAGAGGGAAGAAATGGGAGGATCGAACGATTGAAGAGAAGACGACACTTCATGTCAAAGATCCAAATGATTACCAGGTACCTATATTTTCTCCTCTCATAATCTCTGCTTAAATTTCATTTCCGAGTTGCAACACTTCACATAATTAACAATAACGGAAGTTTTTTCGGAACCAAACGAAATATGCGGGACATACTTAATTATATTCTATTGCATAAATATGGGTATACAGTCCATATTTCCATATGCAATGAAACATTTATATTTTATTAGAAAAACAGTTGAAGCTGCTTACTGTAATCGCTTTGGGTCAGTATTTTTTGGATAACAATAACTGGCTGATAACATAACGTATTGTGATTATTTTAAATAGTATTTTGAGACCAAGTGAATTCGATAACCACAACCAATTGATAACTTAATCCGCAATCATGATGAGCGGCTTCCACTATATTCAAGAGTGATAATGTCACTATTCTTTATTCATTACATTATTTGGTCACTTTGACTTATCGAAGTCACAGCTGCCAAAAGACTCCGCTCGACCCGAGTCAGTGTACACGTACATACGAAACTTCAATTATCTAAAACTTATGAATATTTTATTGAGTGAATAATGCTTTAGTTACATAATCAGCGATTTACTTGTGTTCTCTTATTAACATATTTATTTTCTGTGTTTTTGTCTCAGGGAAGATCATACTTACATATCCCACAGGATGTTGGCATCAATCTAAAATCCGATACCCCACCAGATAAATGCTATCTTCCTAAAACACTCATACATACGTGGAGCGGCCATACTAAAGCAGTGTCTGCGATTCGTCTTTTCCCAAAATCTGGACATTTGTTGCTCTCAACATCTATGGACTGTAAAGTCAAGGTGAGTAATGATAATCTGTTTGCTATTTTCCATACTTTCGGCCATCTTACCATGGTTAAGTAAATTACAGATTATTATATATTATTCAAATACAGATATGGGAGGTGTACAACAAACGCAGATTGATTCGGACATACAACGGGCATGCAAAAGCTGTCAGGGATGCTTGCTTTACTAACAGTGGAAAAGACTTTATTACTGCAGCCTACGATAGATTTCTTAAACTGTGGGACACTGAAACAGGTGGGTTTTTAGACCTCGACAGTTAAAAGATTTTTGCTTTATGTCTTATAATTTTTGCTGATTTTAATTCCAGGACAATGTAAAGCAAAGTTCACAAATAAAAAAATCCCTTATTGCGTCAAGTTCAATCCCGATGAAGACAAACAAAATCTGTTTATTGCTGGGCTTTCAGACAAAAAGATTGTTGCCGTGAGTACTTACTGTTAATCATCTTCCTTGTACAGAAATATGTATTGTAATTTCTGGCCTATAAGGGTGCCCGTGCATGATGCACATATAGGGTGCATACAGATTGAGAAAGAGCATTAGAATTCAAACATCACATTCTCTCGCAGTCACTCACGTCAATTCCGTGTAGCAGGAGAATAAAACAGTGCAGTGTGCTTTATCATAGCATATAGGTTTCAGGGCAGTGGTTGATTGTGTGTTTAAGTGTAATATCAAACATCAAAGGAAATCAGATTCTCTGATTAGTTTGTCCGTTTCAGCTGTGGGGTACTATATTTTTCCACACAGATAAGGTGCTGTCAACTTATAAGGCTAGAGGTAGTAAGAAATTTGCGCCTTGTAGGCCAGAAATTACTATAAATTAATTTGTGTGCAGTGTAATATACTGTATGCGAATGGGTTTTTATTCCTCTATTATTAATACCATTTCCAGTGGGACATAAGGTCAAATGAGGTTGTTCAGGAATATGATCGTCATTTGGGAGCAGTAAACACGGTTACCTTCGTTGACAATAACAAACGTTTCGTTTCAACTT
Source organism: Halocynthia roretzi (assembly GCA_013436055.1). Taxonomy (NCBI): domain Eukaryota; kingdom Metazoa; phylum Chordata; class Ascidiacea; order Stolidobranchia; family Pyuridae; genus Halocynthia; species Halocynthia roretzi. The sequence goes on from QRAM01000122.1 coordinate 75,345, forward strand.
CAGACGACAAGAGTCTCCGTGTTTGGGAATGGTAAGAACTGTAGTAATTCTTTTTATTAACCTTGCATTGCGATTTCAAGTATTTGGAGTTATAACATGGTATATACTAAGGGTAACCAACCTTTTCATGGAAATGTTCTATCGATGTTCGCACCCCTCAAAAAAAGTAACATAACGTTTGAAGAGGAACCACATTCATTACCGCGGGTGAATGAATTTAACCCAACAAATAAGCTTCCAGCACAAGTCCAACTATAAATTGACCAATTATATTTCAATTTGAAAAATATAATTTTTTGTCATAAAACCCATTACAAGGATGTGGAGTGTTATTAATAGTTTCTGAATGGAATGAATAAGCAGTATATATGAATAATTGCAGTATTGAATGCTCTCTGGATTGCCCTTGCACATGTAGGTAATCCAATAGTTATTTCCTCTTTTCATTTCACCTATTTAATTTCATTGATGTACTAGGGATATTCCTGTGGATTTCAAGTACATTGCGGATCCTGGCATGCACTCCATGCCATCTGTGACTCTGTCTCCCAATGGCAAATGGCTTGGGTGCCAATCGTTGGACAATCAGATTATGATATTCGATGTTCATGGTCGATTCAGGTTAAAACAGAAGAAAAAATTCAAAGGCCATATGGTGAGTTTTTAATTACAAATGTACACATTGAGCAAGTCGATGCATGGTTGTGGGAGCATCAAAGAGACTTACGATCAGGGTGCAAATAGCAAACCTGTAGGAAACTAAAGCTATTCAACCTCTCACACATACAAAAATCTCTCCAAAACTATGGTTTGGCTTTTAAAATTAGAATGAAATGGGAACCTTTACCACAGAGTTGCAAACGAGTGGAGGAGCACTCTTTAACGATTACTGCACACCACTTAACCGCAACCCCAGTAGGCTACCACAAATATTTCCATCTTATTGGTGTTATAAGTTTGATAATATAACTAATCAATATTGCATTCGCACTAGGTGGCTGGATATGCCTGTCAAATGGATTTCTCTCCTGACCAGTCTTACGTAGTCTCCGGTGATGGAGATGGAAAGGTCTGCGTGTGGGACTGGAAAACAACTCGCTTGTTCAGTAAATTCAAAGCTCACGATAAAGTTTGTATCGGCTGCTTATGGCACCCTCATGAAACATCAAAAATCATAACCTGTGGCTGGGATGGCCTAATCAAGCTGTGGCGCTGAAGCAGAGTGGAAAACGTCATTAACACAAGTCTGTTGCAATAACAGATTTGTGTCAGAGGTACCATTTTGTAAGGAAATTGAATTCACACCTCTTTGGCAAATACAGAGGAAGGATATTTGCCTATCATTTTATTCGTTTTTAGCAAGCTTGATACATGTCAAATGATACATGTGTATACAGTACATTGAGTGCAGAGGCATTAATGAACTGAATATATGAACTCAGGTGTGTAGATATTGATATACCCTCATATTTTCAAGGCATTTTAAGATGTTAAGTTAATCTCTGTAGATAGTAACTTGAATGCATTACATCAAAATAAAGTGATAAAAGCATTATCCAGTACAATCGGAAAATTATATACCGTATTTCACCAAGTATAATGTGCAGCCATAAATAACCCCCCTCAGTGCCTATAATGTTTCTGTATTATCGATCACCATCATTGCAAAGGTGGCAGTTAAATTAACATTCTAGAGTCTAGACTCAACAAACAAGTGCTGGAAATCATATCATGTAATTATGTTTTCCATAGATAATAAATACCATGATTTTTATGCTTGAAATTTTCGAAAAC
>QRAM01000122.1:77201-152990 GCA_013436055.1 Halocynthia roretzi
ATGAATGCTACTAGCCTACAAGTTCGATTGTTTTTTTAGCCAAGAATGTGACATTTGCCAGTACTAATTCTTTACTGTGTAGTGATAAAAGCATCGTCATAACTCTTCCCTGTTATTGTTAGCAATGATCTGGAACTAAATCCCTCACATGTGCTTAATAAATATAAATATAAATCCCTTTGAATATTACATGTGCTTAATAAATAAGACGCTCGCGATTATAAGACACCGAAAAGTGAGAGAGCGAATTTGTTCTGGGAATAAAATTGATGGAAAGGTTAGTTTGACTTTTGCTTGCACCATTCAACATGCTTCAGTGGACTACACAAATTAGAGGGGGGCACATGCTCATTTGGAATGCAAATGCTTTGGTAAAAAAAGAGGGGACGAGAGAAAAAAGAATGTGAGCCAGCTGTGCTCAAATGTACTGCAGGGTATGTTAAAGTAATAATATAATCGCGTCTTATATTCGAAGAAATTCGGCATTTTGAATCACGGGAAAAGAGTCTGCTGGTATGCCAAATTTGCACAGGGAGGGTGATGTATAAGAATAATAATAGAAATTGTCTTCCTCTGGGTGTCGAACAATCTAACTGTGCCATTGGATATTACCGGATTCTCTCCAAAGCATGAAATACACTTTAATAAATAAACTTACTTTTGTAATGTCGTGTACTTTAATACAAACGCTCTTGTATTGCACCGTTGCCGTACTGCTATATCAGTAACGTTAGTCATTGCTGGATCCGTGAGCCCATAAAGCCTGCGAAGTAAATTGGTGTTTGTTTTACTTCTGAGTAATCTTTCGACAATGTGTTGTATTTTCTTTGTTGTTCCCATGTCAACGCTCGCTACACGATGAATGAAGTAACGTCGGAGCGTCCCTCCGCTGTGCTCTATTGTTAAATCTTGCGAAGTATAATGGAAAATCCATTCAATAATGTCAATTTTCCATTATAGCCAACTCATCGGCGTTTCTTTTTCTTCTTCTTTCCACCCTTCTTGCCTTTCTTTCCACCTTTCTTCTTACCCCCTTTTTTACCCTTCTTTTTGCCTTGTGTTTCCTTCCAAGCGGCGTATTTTTCTTTTACGTCCGCGGAGGGGCCTTTTCCGGGAACGTATTCGACTCTAACCCCGACGCATTGAGACTAAACATGAAGTTATGTAATAAGTATGGGTCTAAAGTGCAAACCATCGCTCTCTTAAGTTTAAAAGTTGTATGTGTATTGCCTTGAATTATTCCATTATTTTCTGTACGTATGGTAATATCTTAGCGCCCGTTTCCCTGAAGACAATCTCCATTAGAGTTTCACAATTTAAATGAACTCTTATTATCTTATTAGTTCCTGGTTGTTATTGTTACTGTCTAAGTTGCAGTACCCAGGAAAAGCCCTAACATTTACCTGATTGCACTTCCTGCAACATCCTGGCCCTTTCATGAAACCGAAGAATTCTCCCTTCAGACAATCGTTGCAAAATCTCGTTCCACAAAATTTGCACATGAACGTCTGAAGAAATATTTCAAAATTTGTATTCGGTATTTTCGATATCTATATATGTGTACAGGGCCTTGGGGTTTTCCTCGCATTTACGTTGACAGATAATACTAGTTTAAAATGCATGTGTGAGAAAAGTATAAACATCGTAAAATCGGCTTCGGATTCGCAGATTCCCTTTCGAGTGTAACTAAAGTCGAACTTGGTATCCACTGGGTGATAATTGCGTTTGGTCGATTGTCAATTACAAAAAATATATTTGGCAATGAGTTTTCCACGAAAATGGGTTGAATAACTGAGAACGGACTTCGCATAATTAAATAATACGCATGCGTACTACTGTCCAAACTTCAAGTATTAAAAAAAATCACCAGTAAATTGGTAACCCAATGATGTAAACTGTCACTAGTATAAATTAGTAGAACCTAAGTTTTTTACTTACCGTGTCATTGTAAACGCATCCCCACCTGCACATACTTGGTTGATGAGAAATCAAATCCCAGCGTTATTCCGAGTTATCATACCTCATGCAACTCTAGTGCGGCACTGGTATTATTAAGAATCTGTTTAGTACGGTAATCTCAGCCCTTTTAGTTATCCCTACTTTACAGATACTGGACTGTTCGTGAAGTACAGCTGCTGACACGGACTACCGTGTCTTACCTATGACGCTGCGAATGTTAATAAAACAATGTAAATCACTTTCATCATGTTATGTAAACCTTTGTGATAAAACAATTACTGGATATTCCCATAGAAATATATTTAATTGTTCTACTTCCAAACGTTTGTTTTCCTTGTTCCTATCACGAAGGTTCTCAAAGTTGTTCTCAATCTAACGATCATTTCCATCAAGACTACCTACCTGTACTTGAATTCCTAACTCCATGTATAACTACATTACACTCAATGTTTACACAGTCGAATTCGCGTGTTGGTTACCAAGGTATTTTCTATGAACCGTGCCTAGGCGTTCTTTCCATTGTAAAATTATATCACAAAGAGCCAACTACATTTGCCAATACAAATATTTATTTGATTACGAAAGTATATAATGCACATAATCTGATAAGAAATGAAGATGCAAAATCTATAGGCATTATTGGTTACTGCAAACATTCCACTGCAATCAATAATATAAGCTTTCTAAGTACGGTCACTGATTAAAATAGTGAAGCAAGATAATGAAGAGGTGTTATGAAGATTCCATGTAAGGGTCATCAAATACCTTGCATACTTCTGTGAATACCTAAGAATAATAAAGTTTTAAAAACCTCCATACCAAAAATGCATATAAAAAGTTCACTTTAATTAAAACAGTTGTGTATACGAATCCGTAACTATCTAACTAACTCTGTAGTTCTTAGATTATCTGAACCATGTGATTTCAAGGCTAAATGCCTGGAACATAATTGGAAATATAGAGGATTAAGATGATTCCAAATTTCCTATCCAATGCTATCTTTTTCAGTCATATTCAGTTAACACATTATGCTTCCAGTTAGATTTTTGTCTATTTTAAGGTTAATGGGGAGCATGATTGTGGGTTCAGGAGTATTTATTTCGATCTCTTAATTCCTACATAGTCCCATTAATACAATACCTCTTCTTCCGATTCTTCAGCATTTACTGTGCGAACTTTGTTCAAAGATGAGTAATGATTAATAACCGGTTCAGTCTCTCGAACATAAGTATCGAATCGTTTCTTCAAACTTTCCATGTTATCATCAGTCCTGCCACTTGTTTTCCCTCTGTCAAGTATTCGTGATATGCATATCTGCATAAACGAGAGACAAATGTCTGTGTGCTGTATCCCGGTAATATTACAAGCTGCATAATCCATGCATACCCCCCTCTCATTGCTTAGTGAAATTATGTTACAGATCATTGTTATCACATACCTGTAATAATTCGATACAATTAATTTACAGCATTAATTTTGATACTATTAATATTACCCTAACCAATTTGTTGTGGTATTGTTCATTGTGATTTCTCTTATATTAATTTAATTTTCTCGTCATTACAAAAACTGCTACACTGTGGGTGGAGGGAGCACAAATTACGTAGTGCTGGATGTTACCCTGTGGCCTGTACCCATTAGCATCAGATCTCAAACTTACTGTTTCTGAACACTTGAAAAACAAAACAAACTGCAAATTAGTTTTTCCATCCATCTCTTTACTCCAGCCTTCAAGATTATCATAATTGCGTGGAAACCCATCAATTAAAAACTTATTTTTTGTTCCATTGGAGGCAGTAAAGGTGTCAGTCATAGCCTGTGATTAAAAAAATGAGTTTATTTTGATAGATGTTATAATCCTATGAAGACTGCACTTGTTTAATAGAGATCAAGCAATACATCAAGCCCTCTATTTCCATGACAATGTTTTGAGTTTCTAGATGATCTGCACAATTATGCAGACCGGAGTAAACTCTACTTTGTTCAGTACTAACTAATGAAAGCATAGTTGTGTTCTCATTGACCATATTTTACCATTTTGACTGATGCTGCTACAGCAACACCGTTCAATACATGCTGCTAATACTCGACAGTGTGCACTTTCGTGAGGGCAATGGTTAGGATGGCTTTTCATTATTCTATGTATTGAGAGTCAACTTTAATTCACTATAATAAATGAAAAACTTTACTTTATTTAGAAGACCACATGTTATCTTTACTGGAACTATTTGGCCATTTTTTATGTAGTCTGCTATTAGCTGACCGACTTCGGAGTCGCTCTTCTTCCGCTCAGCTCTCAACAAATCTCCTGCTGAGAGATGAATGTAGCCATATTTCTAAAAATAAAGTGTGCTATTATATAAAATTATCATACAAACATTAGCCACAGTACAAGTTGAAAAATCACAACTATTGTTCAGAATCATACCTCTACTATTTTTGAACATTGAGTCCCTTTTCCAGCGCCAGGACCACCAAGAACAAAAACTACACTTGGTTTAGTCATCAGAATGTGTTTCCACCGACTGCTTGATAAATATTTAAAAGCTAATTTGAGCATACGAAAATGTTCCGGAGGCTGATGATTTAGTTATGCTGCCGTTACAAGAAAAACAAATAATACCTAATGATTGTTTGGAGTAGAACGGTACATAAAGTAATTATCATGCATCTGTTTACAATTACGACGGTGGAAGAAAGCAGAAGAACACAACAATCACGAAAATTGACAAACATAAATATTTATCTTCGCAAACTCAAAATAGGCGATAACTTTCGCCGGTTTACCCAAATTAGACATGCCAGCAGAAGCACCCGTTATTGAACAAACAATCTACATTCATTTTGCAACACTATAACGGATATCCTATTCGTGATTAGTTATAAACTATTATTACTACATAGCACCAACGTGGCAACGGTATCACCGCATTGAAATATCAACAAACCGCATATACGCTGTGTGGAAAGAGCGGTTTTCATTCTTGTCCCCAGCGAGTGTAGCTGGCGCGTCGTAATGGACCAGGGGTAAGTTTGCCACATTTATAATCGACCTAAAAACCTATAACAGAAAAAACGAAAATTTATGGAATGATGTAGAATAGATTGAAAATCATGTAAATTGTAAACCTTGTTTCAAAGCGATACCCTGTATTTATCCGGTGCTTTTTTTGCTTATCGGTTTTTGTACCGGTTAAAAATGCAGCACACGTATCTTTGGCTGGTGCTAGTGGTGCTTTCCCTTTCTTTCTTTTCAACGATTGATTGTTCTTAAGTTGTTTCCCTAAGGCCTAGTTCTTTGTTATTATCGTTTAGAAGTTTTCTGTGGCGTGGTTGATTTGCGCATTTACAATATTTTGAACATGAAAATAGAATACAATAAATGTAATAGTAAAACTTGTCTAAATTATAATAACGTCAATTGTGTCTTTCAAATTAGACTACATGAACCGCGGTAGGTGAGATTTCGTCGAACGGGGGTGATGAATTTTCCACATTCAGATGCACATTTTCTAACACTGTGCTTAGTATCATGACAGCTGCGGAATTGCTTTGAGAGTTAGTGTTTTTGAATACTTTTTATATAACTATGTTTAGCTAGTTATGATTTTTTCTTACCATGTCTTGTTTGTTTATTATGCACTGTTTGGTATTTTTTTGTTTCTCAAATAATATAAGAAGGGATGGACGAAAAACAATTCAGTATTACCAGTGAACCTGGAGATGGCAGCTTTCTCGTCAGCAGCCTTCCAGTCTCTTTTAATGCATCTGGTGTCAGTTTAACTCCAACGGATAGAAGACAAAGCATGTAAGAATTGTGCAGTGCTTTGTAAATGATGTGCAATCCTTCTTTCAATGATTATTTAAATGACATTCCATGGATTAAGCAAATTCACTGTAGGCATTAATCTTTATGCATGTAAAACATTCCTTGTACTTAGGAAATGAATTTACTTTTGTTACAAACTAACTTAAAACAAAGCATTGTCTATCAGGAGAAAGGAAGGGCTTAGCAATGTAACATACAAATTTTATTCTGTGAAAAATAACTTGATTAATTTTTAGCAAGTTTGTTGTTGAATGTGGCAGCTATACTTTGCTCTCAGGGACAATTATTTGGAAATTTAGGAATGGAATATTAGGAAAATACATACAGGAATTAATAGAATTTGAAGTTTATTTTGTTGTCATTGTTTATTCAATAATTTATGGTTCATTTCATGAAGTAATTAAATTATTCCTTTAAAGTATAGGTGTAAATATTTTCCTCTTAGTTGCAAGGGGAAATTAACCAGATATTTGGCATTGTACAGTCACTACTAACTTACAATATAATGGAATATGTAAGCCTTATCTATTGTCTTTNTAACATAGATCGTGTTCACATGACAGCACACAAAATTTGCATTCACTCAAAAGGAAGCCACTTCAACATCCCGTGATGTATGGAAGATCAATGACTAACGATATGGATTCCAACTCGGGAGCAAAGTGTGATGACTGTGGCTCATTTATGTCTCATTCCAAAGAAAATTGTGAAGGCAGAAATAGAAATTTTAATATAATATCTGCGACTTTCAATCGACACAAATACTATAGTCGACTGACCAATCCCAATGACGATCGAATGGTAAGCAATCATATGTTCCTTGTCCCCTGTTTTGATCCAATGTCTGTCTTGGTCAATTGGAATTTTGGATTTACAAATATGCTTTTGCGATGTTTATAGCTTACGGGTACTGAAAGAGTTTAAAGGATCTAAAATGTTAATCTTAAGATTTGAGATAAATTCAAAATGAGGGAATTTCTTTAGCAGTATGTTCTCTATGACAATAGTTCAGGGATACTGACAGAGACTGAGAATATTTGACATTTTCTGGAATTGTTACATATCTCAACAGTCTTATGGAATGAAATATGAGATTGATTGAAAATTGAGATGAAAATATACATTCTTTTCTTATGATGTAGTGTCAACAGTCTTGGCTAATCTCCTTTTTCAATGACTTGAAATTCCCAGTTACAAAACTGTTCTGTGATGTTAACATCACACTGCATTCGGACATTATCGAATATTGCAAATAGGATGATTATTATCTTCTCTTTGCTCAATGGCCGTAAAATCAGTTTACAACTTATTTTGTTGACATTGTTTTATTGGTCACAGTATATCAATATACGATTGCCTTGATAAACCTGATAATTCAAGTCAAAAATTCTACAAAAGATTCACATTGTAGCTTCACATGCACTACATGCACCATATTAACCAAGTCTGACACCTCTATTTTGGATTTGAAAGTCTAGAATTGCTCCGAAAGAGCCATTATTTTGTGTTGTATATTATGAAACAACCATTACAGTTACATGGTATGATATGCATTCATTATGCAGCTCATTTACACCATATACTTTAATCTTTCTGTGCAGAGGATTCCCGACCACATTCTGCCCTCATCTATGTTTTACTTGATCCCAAGCAAACCTGATGCAAAGCAAAGCAGTATTGTTTCTATGTAAGTGAAACTGACATTGCTATCTAAAGCAATGTGGTATAAAATGTTGTTACGCTTATCTCTGAAATGGAAATGTATGTTTTGTATAAAAATATTTTCTTTTCTTTTTGTAGTTTTGCCATTTGGAATACAATGATGGGGACTTCTTTACTGTCCATGCCCTGGGGCATAACACAATCTGGATTTGTACTCGGTATACTCCTAATTGTATGTCTCGGTATACTCACCTTGTATACAGCTTACCGGGTTTTAAAAGCGAAGGATTACCTAGGTACGATTCATTCTCTTTGCAGTATTTTAGTGAAATGTTAAACTGAAAATGTAGTATATGAACTTGTTCAGGGGCTTTAGGACGACTTGGTAGACTTACTAGTAATAGTTACTTCTCACTATTTATTGCTACACATAAAAAAAAATTAAAAATGCTCTAAGCTTAATGCTCATCAGGTCACTGGTGTGTGAAGGTAGCAGCTGCCCTGGAGAGTAGACTAGGTTTTTTTTCGATATTTTTTCTGTTAAAAAGTATTTTTATTGAGTACAATAACCAAGGCCAATAGAGGCATGATGTGAATGGAATCATGCTAGTATTTATAAAGCATTGTATAGCTAATGTATGTCCCCCTAAGCCTGACTTTTTCTTGTAATGCTATGCTTCATAAGGTTGTAATATTAATTTATGTGTAAGTAGTTTGATTGCCAACTATAACATTATCAACAGCATATTTTACTACCGTGTATTGCTTCAGTTTTTAAGTTAGTAGGATTGAATTTGTTAGACTGTTAGTGCTAGGGTTGTGTAGTCATAGACAGTACTTTTTTTACTAAATGTAAATTTCGATGCCAAAATTGTGGATCAATTATTCACAACTCTCACTTTTTCCTTTGTCACATGACTACAACCATTATTGTACTTATCTTTTCACATTACATTCTTACAGACATCACCAATGTTTTCAACTTTATGAGGTTTAAGGCAAATAATGTGTGCTATAACCACATATGTATATATACTCTACATACAAATAATATATTTAATGATTCATCTTGGCAGTGATGTAATGCCAAGTACCGTATGTTGTACTAGAATGCCATATTCATTACTGCCCTTCAAGTTTCCGCTAGTACAGCTTAGAGGCCAGATATATTCTATTGCACTCATATATCCCTTCAAAAAAAATTAAATTTTCTCTACTGGTATGGAAATTTTATTTTGCCTGTGATTTGTCTTTACAGGCATTAATACTGTCCTATTTCCATACTCTACTTTCTCTTATAGATCATCAAACGTTTGAATTCAGTGACGTGGTAAAACACTATTTTGGCAGAGTGGGTGAATGGACAGCACTGTTATTTGGCCTTCTCGCATTTCTTGGTGGTATGATCGTGTACTGGGTTCTCATGACAAACTTTCTGTACATGACGGGAGTTTTTATTCATGGTAGGAAATCTGCATGCAAATATGATTGCCAAAAAGGAAAACCAGCTGTTGCTTGTAACTCCGATTTTCTTTAGACAAGGCAACTAAAGTCTACAATGACACAAACATAAGTACTACGGATGTCATTTGCACGAATGCTCCAGGAATTCACAATCTGTCCACAACTTTTAACATATACGAAGCGGTTGACAGCCAGACGGAATTTTCCAAATTTTGGAACCAAACAAGAACCACTCCTGTTTACCTAGTGATCATTCTTTTTCCCTTACTCAATTTTAAATCTCCCACTTTTTTCACCAAGTTTAACTGCCTAGGTAAATTATATAATAATAATTAGTTCAATTAATGCCTGCTGGAATATTAGACTTGTTTATTATCATTTTCCACAGGTACCATTTCAGTGTTCTACTTGTTCGTACTGATAATAGTAAAAGCATCAAGATGGGGAATACATATGGATTTTAGTAGCACAAGCCCGTTTGCTGAGCCAATGTTTCGTCCCAGTTTCCCTGCCTTAACAGGGATGTTATCTCTGGCCTTTTTCTTACATAAGTATGAAATTTTTTGCTATTTACGAGCATGTTTATGCCTTATGAGAGTGCTCGAAACAGTTATCTTTGCACTTTAGCGCTGTGATCACAATACTGCGAAACAACAAAAAACCTGAAAACAATGCCAGAGACTTGTCGATTGGTTATCTTCTCGTAATGATGACTTATCTTGTGGTTGGAACTGTATTTTATGCTGCCTTTCCCTTGCCAAAGCATTGTATTTCTTCTGTAAGTATGTTTTTAAGGCTTATTCTAATGAGTTTATGACCGCTATTCCAGCATAAAATAATATTCTTTTGATTTTTATAATATTTGAATGTGAGAGATGGAATTTCAAATAATATTTTCGTATTACATTCACTGTGCTGCACTCAGGGTCAATGTGTTGTCAAATATAGATTTTTGTTGTCAATTGTGGGGAGCGAATGAATCAACAGTTGGCCCATATTACAGTAGTTTGCAAAGACTTCCCTACTTAACAATCTTTGTAATAATAAATCTGTATGCTAATTTCAAAGCTGTGTGTGAATGACCTAAATACCCTCCAGATTTAATCTGTGATAATCAATGATTCCATATACTTTCTAGAATCTTCTAGACAACTTAGGATCACAGGATATACTCGCCGTCATCGGTAGATCTTTCCTCCTCTTTCAAATGATTTCCGTTTTTCCCCTGCTAGCATATATGATTCGAGTACAGGTCTTGCATGTTACTTTCGGAAAAATTTGGCCTGGGTAAGTTTCTGATTTTATTCAATATACTTTTTGGAGATCTTCTAGAGCAGATCTTTCCTAACTGTGGGTCACGCGACGATTTTTAGGGGCCGCAAAGAGTACACCAATTTCACACAAAGTACTACATCTATATAAATAGTACTTTTTCTGACTTTCGAAACGCAATTATTAAAACTAGTGCAAAACATGAATCTTAACTGAGTTATTGTAGACTCCACCTAAACACCAATATAGTGCGACTTTGTTACGTGTATATTTTGAACTGTTCATCACTGACAAATATGGAGGGTCGCGGAAAATTTTATTGAATTTGAAGGGATCGCTAGCCAAAACAGTGTGGGAAGCCCTTTTCTAGAGTTCTCAAGTGAAGTCCTATTCAGGGGTTATGTCACTAAGCTCGAGACTAGTAAATGATTGATTATTTTATAACCATTTGCTACCTATGATTGTAATGAATACAGGCTGATTATTTTTTGAAGGTTTGTACACGTGGTAGTGCTCAACACCATTATAGTTGGGTTTTGTGTGCTTATTGCAATGTTTTATCCTCACATCGGAGATATAATCAGGTAAGTACTGATTAATTCTGCATTTCTGTCGACTCATCTCCTTGCTTACACAAAGCACATTGATTATTGCAGGTACAGTGGATCTCTATGCGGACTGGTTTACATCTTCGTCCTACCTTCAATCGTATACCTAATTGCTATGTACAGAAGGCAATCTTTGAAACCATTGTCAGTCATATTTCATTCCATCATTATCATTCTGGGATTTGCAAATTTCATAGCACAATTTTTAATAACACCATCAAAGTAGTAACACAAGAGTTGATGTAACATACTATTCGCATTTTTCATATTGCCTGAAGTATGTCGTTATACTGCATTTGATGTTTCTGCATGAGCAAAAATACCGTATATTTTCTCTCGTAGTATATTTTCAAACCTTTGTATGGTTTTATTATAGCTCCAACATGACACATCTCTTTGCAGATTTCCTAAATTTCATATCAACATAACATTTATCAGCGTCATGTAACTAGGAACAACATTAGCACAAGCTCATATTTCACCACCATACTTGAATCGGTTGTTTTTTTGAAGCACAAGCTCCAAGCACAGCTGCGCCGAGTAAAACTGTTTCTGCTTCTTTGCCTAATATAACAGGGAGACCTAGAAAACATGATTTTATAAAACAACTGATGGACAATATACAATTATACATATGTGAATAATATATATTTATATCACACCAGTAGCATTTGCATGAATTTGAACAAACAAGGCATTTTTCTGTAGACCACCAGTCAGAAAAATAGCTTTGAACTGATATCCTTTCGAAGTCAAAGAGTCAAAAATATGTTTTGTTCCAAGCTGAAACCGACAAACTCATGCCTTAATTTTTATCGATGAAAATTGTAAAATAAACGAACTCTTACAGCCAAAGATTGCAGAGTTGCCAAGTATAGTACAGCTAAATTCTCAATTCCTTTGTCGAACGTAAGACCAGATATCATTCCCTTCATAGTCGGATCAGCAAGGGGTGATCTATTCCCATGAAAGTCGGGGTACACTTGTAAATCGTTTGCAAGGAGCTCCACGGATTTATTTCCTCTTTCAGCAGCCATTTTTGAAAGGAGCTCATTGAGACAGGTGTTAACATGCTCTCCGCTTCAAGGTTTGATACAAAAAAGAGCGTGATCCATACAATATTACTTGAATGACACAACTGTTATACGGATCAAATCAGTAATTTACCTGTGTAAAGATATATTTTTAAGCTCAGTATACGCCGGGTGCGATATGATGACATGATCTAGCTGGAAAGAGGGATTATATGCATAAAAAGATAGTGCATGGTTAAGAAATATAAAGACACGTACTAGCTTTGCGACGGCACTCTGCCCACCCTCATTCAGCCAGTATCCAGGAACCATGGCAGAATAGTAAGGTCCCCATATTCCTGGTACAGCAATTGGTTTGTTAGAAATCTAGGAGAAATATTTAATAAGCGGTTAGTAGCATTTGTCAAGAGAATGAATATAAATATCGAGTGCTAGTTGCATATCAAGTGTTCCATACTGCCATATGACAAGATGATGTGCCAGAAACAAGTACTATTCTATCAGTTAAGTCTTCCAGATTGCAACTTAAATCCAATCCTTCAATATCACAGCCAATAGTACCTATACCACCTAAACAAGAATACATTTTTTCAAGTAACAGAATATTTGGTAAATATGAACTGGGCTGAAGTTTAATTAATTCTCACCACAATGGGCATCAATCATTGAGACTCCCACTGGCATTCCTACATCTAGGGAGGTTTGTAGAGCACATGATTCACTGAGCCCTTGTTTGATTGGTTTTCCAATTTCTAATACATTTGAACCTATATGAAAACTCATACTTTATCACAGCATGAGCAGATGTAAATAGAACTACTTTTTAAGACTGTTGTTATCCGCACCTATTTTACTAAAATTATCGACCGTAAGATCTTCCAATCCAATAGATCGCCAGAAGCTTTCATCCCAACCAATATCTGCAGAATAAGTCCATTTGCATGTAACTGAACAAAACGACCTAGACAAAGAACCAGTTGCTTTCCAAGTTAAGAAATCGGGGAGATCGAAAAAGTGTGACGCTCTCTTCCAACACCTCTCATACATGTTCTAAGGAGAGAAGCACCATGAATTACTATATGAAGAGAGTGGCATGCCTTGGCAAGGCAAGTATTGCACCCCCTTACTCTTTAACCGTTAACACTCCCTGAAATCACGCTATTCATAGGCATTATGTAATTTACCAATAAGGATTACTTAAGAATAAATAGTATATTTAAATATATATTTATTTGTCTCGTGATGTTAAAAACATGTGTAGAATGTTGAGAGATTATCTGTGAGGGAAAGGGCGCAGTATTCCTAATTTATTATTCCTAAGGAATTTGCACCAAGGTAACCGCCCTTACGACCCTTTCCAAGCTATGCCACTGTGTATACTACATGACAGTTATACCTGCTTGAGCCATAACAATTTTGGTGGCTGCATTTCCAATGACATTTTCCCTCCAACAAAATCAAGAACTTTATGACCGGTTGTGTTAATGTAATCTGCCTGTTTGCCAGCACGATGGTCAAGCCACATTATGATATTCATTTCATCTCCTCCTAAGAAATATCAAGCAAGCAAGGTTGCTACTAATGTGTGATACATTTGAACTTACAAAAAATGATGAACTGAAGATAAAAAACAAAACAGAAATTTACCCTCCGGGTTAATAGCCACGGGATTAAATTCTTCATCGAGTACAACCAACGAACATGTACTATCAAATCCAATTCCTTTTATGTGACTAGACTTGATACCATTGGAAACTTCCTGTAGATAAAACATCCATGTGATGGCTAAGATTTACAGTTTTCAGTAAAAAAGCATCAAACCTTAATAACATAACAACAGCAAGACCATATCTCGTTTGACGACTGTTCATGGAACAGTGGACGAGGGTTATGTACTGTTATATTTTTCTCTGCAGTATGCGCAATCACCCCTTTTTCATCCACCAGAGCAGCCCTCACACTGCTTGTTCCAACATCAATACCAATATAGTAATTAGTTGTCATATTTACTTAAATGGAGTAAATTTCGTGCAACATCAGGTCAGGATAGACTACTTGATGTTAGTTACCTTAACAAGATTCAAACGTTATAATGAAAAAAGGATGTCGGCTATTCAGAACGTGGGGCCTATTCACTAAACCCTGATCGGACAACTAAGTATCAAGTGTTATCAAGATTAACAAATTTTGTCATTTCGGTTATAAAATGTCGCGTAACCTATCACAACAGATTCTAATTGCAACGTTAATCCATACAAGTGCAATAGCCCGTCGTTTACAAATACAAAATTGCCATCTTTAGATACTAAGAGACACTACTATAAATAAGAAAGTATGCTTTCAATTGCAATTCCATCTTGGATACCATATTACAGTACAGACGCCCCTCGACTTACGGACAAACAGCTTACCAACATTCGGTGATACGAACTAAGTTTGATTTAAGTCCAAATTGTTGTTGTTTGTTGTTGTGCCCGTTCTGTGTTACAGCGGTATGTAGTCAGTAGCTATGTAGCATCTACCATTTTCAACACATTGTTTGTTGGATGCGCTGTAGTTGTGTATGCAAACCTACCGTGTTTCCCTCTCCGATTTATATGGTTTATTTTTGCATCATGCAGCATGATGTTTACATCATGGCCGGGGAAAATTGAAAGGCTAGTGAGTTGGCAAACATTTGGAAATCGAAAAATAGGGTATAAGCATTGCAAAGTTTTTCGACTGAATAACACTCACGAGCTTATGAATTGAAAGGGACATGGCTCGAAAGCTTTATTGAAGTTAAAATGGATCAGTCCCGATAGATGATAGATAAAATCTTATAAATGAACTTCTCCTATTTATAAAAGGTTGAGTGTACTTTGCCATCTAGCGGTTGGCAATTTTTACTTCACTTAACGGTTATAAATGATCCAAGAGTGACATCTAGCGGTTGGAAATTTATACTTCACCTAACCCACAGCCCACAAAGGTGGATGTCTAATGATCCAATCAGACTAAAATTAGCACATATGAGACGTAATACATAAACCAACATTCGCTGAAAAAATTTGGGTCGATTGATTCAGTTTAACCCCGAAAAAATATATTTCGAAACTCGAATATCTATTTCAGGTCGGTCGTAACGAGTTACCCCACGTTAAACAACCCTTGATAACTCGCAGAATAGTTTCCGTCCCACTATATACGACACACCAATGAATGTAGAATTTCATAACGTATATATACATATAAGCCTCATATGCACACCAAACTAACGGGAGCCGCTATCCCCTTTTTAAGTAACCAACCACCTAGTTACTTAACCTTAACTTAAAAAGAGGATAACGGCTCCTGTTAGTTTGCTGTACATATGATACTTATATGTATGAATTCTCTATGAAATTCTGCATTCATTGGCGTGTCGTATACAGTGGGACGGCAATTAGTCCGCGAGTTATTACGAGTTGTTCAACGCTGGGTTTCTCGTTGAGGCCGACCCGAAATAGGTATTCAAGTTTCGAAGTTAACTAAATCAATCGACCCATTTTTTTCAGAGTATGTTGGTTTATGTATTATGTTTCATATGTGCTTATTTAAGCGTGATTGGATCGTTAGAAGTTCATTTATAAGCGGTAGGTGAGGTAAATATTTCCAACCGCTAGATGTCACTGTTGGATCATTTATAACCGTTAAGTAAAAGAAAAACTTCCAACCGCTAGATGGCAAAGTACAATCAATGTTTAAAAATGAACTTCTACTGATCCAATGACGCTAAAATTGGTCCAAACGTTGCGATAATAAAAGTACTTTACCATGTCGAGGAGATGGTGGAAGCATAGAATACTCAACATAGAAGCATAGGATACTTGACTGACAAGTATTTTATGATAGGAAGCTCACGGAACCATAGATTATGCTGAATGCGACGTCATTAACAAAGCAAGCGGAACGAGTAATGTGTTTCTCTTGCTACATAAAAATAAAACGAGTTGAAATTATTGGTTAACGGCTTGTTATCGTTATGACTTGAAAGCAGGAAAGTTTGTGTGTGTGTCTGTTTGTCGTGTAACAACTTCTATATTTCTTAACAGATCTATACCAAATTGACAATGAACTCGAGATACATACCAGAAAAAACGCGTCTGGAGAGAATTATATCCTACATTTGGCCGCTTTAACGCCCCCTAGGTGCCAAAATGGGATTCTGCATATGTAGATAAAAGAGCTCCCCCATTGCCAAGCGGTTCTTTAGTTTGCCGAACAACGTTCATTGTGTTAGATAACGTAGTAAAAGCCTATTAAGCTGGGTTGATTAGCACTGCTATAATTGAGTCTGATATTCTGATAAAGAACTAAGTATGCAAAAATATCAGTGTCATAACTATAAACCCAAATGTCATACCTCAAATTAGAATTACCCATTGCTCCAAGTTCCCATTTTGTCATAGTGCATGCTTCACAACTAAAGTGCTGCAGAAGGTGTACTGCCCCCCCTAGATAATCTAGTGGCCTTTCTGACTTTCTGTTTAATACTAGCACTATAGTTTTTGACCATGATGCTGGAGACTACTCAAGCTTGATCTTACCCGGGCAAGGTTGGTTCGTACTGATTTACAATATACATTAATAACTTTATGATTCTGATAGCTCAATAAAATAAATCTACCTAAATAGTGTGAAATTATCTGCCCTCAGTAATCACAATGTGGTACTCAGGAAGCATCGTGCAAGCTATTAAAGAATCTAAGGAAAGTTCTCGTATCTTCCTTGTCTACATATCAGGCAAGCTATTTTTTTCTGTTACAAATATCAACATATTTAAGCCTTGTTTTGCCTAGTATTCACAGTATACTACATTATATATATATATATGAAAATCAAGTTGCTATTGCTGTTAATAGGGTCCGGTGTGCACGGCCCTAGTATGTAAGTTCATCTGGGTTTGAGGGTTGGTTATAATTATACTATTCAAATCCATTTATGTTATTTAACAAAATATTTACCTGCAATTCATTGGCATGGATTGTATATGTAAATCAAGTTGTTTATTTTCAAAATATAATAAATATTTGCAATAATTATTGGTAGCAAACCACCTATTGCTGTTTTTACAGCAAAGTCCTACAAAGTTGCTTTTCATTTATAATTGACTGTAAATTATGAGAAATAAGTAAATTAAACTTCACTTCTTTCCCCAACAATACCCCTAACAGGTGATGATGAATTATCACAAAAAATGGATCAATTTTGGGAAGACGACGCAGTGACGAAGATAAGCAAGAATTCATGTGTTGCACTTAAACTTAAACATGACAGGTTGGCTACTAAAATCAAATTAAAATTTATTTACTGTATATATGTTATTTGAATGCATTATGATGTTTTGTATTGATGAATATTTTATGATATATCTTGCAGAACACCTGTGCTATGCATGTGCTGTTTTTGACAGCTAGTTAATTTAGTTATAAGAAATACAGCTGTTGTTGCTGCACTCAGTGAAACGCTCATGACATGAAAAATCATTGCAAAAATGGCAGGAATATTCAATTTGGCCCACTTCATTTTGTTGAATATTTTAATTTGGAGTTCTACTGGGAAACTACTGAGGTCTATATCACCCTTGCCTCCCGCATCTGAGATGTCATAAACTGAGATTAGTGTTATTGAGACGTTTGAATCTATCTGGAATTTCTTATGTTTGATGCGAGACAAATTTGGGCAAAACTGGGGACAGACAGAATAACTTATAACTTGAAATATTTAAACAGTGGTTCATTTATTTAGTTAATCTTTAACTTTATTTCTTTTTTTTGCTTTTACCTATTCCTGGAAAGCTTCAATGCAATACTATATATATAAATACAATATTATTATTACAAAAACTTATTTTAGCATATTCAGTCCCGAAATTTGTTAACAATAACTCCCAATCATTTTTCAGTGAGGAAATCAAGCAGTTTTCAGCGATATGTATCCTTGTACAATTATAAGTTTGTAGTTCCTGGTGGAAATATACTGGCTACAAGAGTTCCTAATTAAATAGATCAATAATTAGATATCAAAACTGTTATTATTCCTTAATATTTTACTAATAACAATGATACCAAGATCCTGTACTGTGCATACCATCAGCTTATTTTATTGGTAATGATGGTAAAATTATTGAGGCTTTGACAGCACAATCATCGTCAAAGGAACTAGCTGAAAGGGTTAAGTCCGTTGCTCAGGTAAATATACCACATAATTGTAATTTGTACCATGTATTTTTGTAATTCTTTTTGCTAGTAACCAATGTATTTTGGGAATCGCCTTATTGCTCCAGGATTTTCAGGATTCTTCAGCCTTTTCTTATTCAAAAATGCATTAGATACTAAAAATTTACTTGTATTTGCCTTGTTTATGAGTCCTCCTGGTTTTTTTAGATTTTTCTGTCTTGGACCATTTTTTACTTTTTTTTATTCAGCTTCAGTTGAATTTTTTCTATTGCCAGCCCTCAGCTGAGCCTAGCCATGAATAATGTATATGTATGTGGTGAGATCTGGATTGTTAACATTCGATTCCAAGCATCTATTCTAGTTACTAGATTTCTTCATGGATATATCATTTCAAAATACAACCAATATATTCGCAGTGCAGCTGCAGCCGTACACTTTTTTATCACCATTTCTATACATTTTTTCAAGGTATTTGAGCAAAAATTTGGAAGCAAAAGTGAGAATGATGCTGGTGCTTCTGCAAGTTATGTCAGCACATCTACTTCTGTTGAAGAAAACAAGTATGAAGCTAATTCTTTACTGCTCTCCTGTACAATTTTATTCAATGCAACATGATATGTTTGACATGTACCAGGAATGAAGGGAAAAAAGCGAATGAATTAAGTGAAGAAGACATGTCTAAGAAGGTTAATGAGCTACAAATTAAAATAAAGAAAAAACGAGTGGAAAAGTCTCAGCAAGAAAAAGAGGTATATTTAGTAGGCTCCTAACCCAATTGTGCCCTTCTACTGTATTGTAAAATAAAACACTACATATTAGTGAGTATTCAGTATTGTACAGTGGTATGAACACCATAAAGAAAGTTCTTCAACATAAATGGGTTAATGACAACCCTAATTTCATATTAAAAAAATTTAATGTTCAACAGCTTGAAAAGCAGAAAGAGCTTGAGCGAAGAGAGCTCGGTAAGAATCTTCAAAGCTTCAAAGAAGAACAAAGGCAGGCACGACTACGGAGAGATATTGAAGAGAGAAAAAGGGATAAAATTCAAGAACAGTTGGTCAATTTTTTGTGAAATTATTCGTAATGCTCATATTTTTCGGCAATTATCATTCTGCTCATCTTATTAACATGAATAATTCAGAGAAGCGAGAGACAGAATCAAACGACAGATCGAGGAGGATAAATTAGAGCGTACGAAACACTTTCAGAACGAAAAAAAGGAACGTGATGAACTTCAAGCTAAACAATTACAGGGAAGAGCAGTGGATGAAGAGAACGAGCGAAAAATGAAGGAAGAAAATAAGAATGCTCAATCCCGATTACAGGTATTTATGATCACCTGTTGATTCACGTCTACTGCAGTAGTTGATCAACAAATCTAGATTAAATGAAAGAAAGATTTAGTTATTCAAATTCAAAAGATTTCCCTCCAAAAATAGAAGAAAAAATTGCTCTGGGCAGTGCGGGTGATTTCGCTTTCAGTAAGTCAAATAATTTGCATTGTATTGCAAGTCAGAGCTATATCATACTTTGCGCAAAAAATCAATCTTGAAATAGCCTTGACATACCAATCGTAATTTTAATCAGTTGAATGTTATTTGCAGTGATCAATTTTTCTTATATTTGATGCTTGTTGAAGCTAGTTGGATTTCCACATAACCTGCAATACACTGGTTTCACTTGTCAGTGTATATGTTACATTGAAATTGAGTAACTAGGGATTTGTGAAATCCTCGTTTTGGTCAGGTATTTCATAAAATTTTAAAATTATGTCGGATTCCCGTTTTCCTGGAATTATTGATATTTTTGGGACTTCATGAAATCCCCAGTTAAACAATCTTACTGTAACATATACAAACTGTGTTTAGAATACAACAAGAGTAAATGCTACTGTGTATAATTCAAATTCAATGAACTTGGAATTATTTTTGAATTTAGTTCCGACTGCCTGATGGTTCTGCATTTACTCACAATTTTGAGAGCATGAACACACTTCAATTTGTCACAGATTTCATTGTTGAACAAAACATACAGCCATTCGGAAAAAATGCCAGTGCTTTCAGATTGTTGCAGTCATTTCCAAGGAAAGCTTTTGGTGAATCCGATCTCGGCTCAACCCTCCGAGAATTGGGTCTCACGCCAAACGCATCCCTTCTTATCTTGCCATGTGCCGTTCAGGTATAGAGAGACAAGAAAAATTTTCAATCAAGCTCTTCTATACATTAAAATTAAATCATTATTATTTAGAGGAGTGCAGACAACTCATTGGTTGCAAAAATAGGAGCCATGCTAATTTTTGTTCTTATGCTCTTACCACGATTCCTATCTTACATTTGGGAAAGTATATTCTCATCCCCAGCTGACGTTGAACAACGCAGTAGCGAGTCAATGGCACCTGACAGTCAATACAGGTTTGTATATTTTACATAAACTGTTATTATTTAAGTCAGAGTTGCATTTTGGTGGAAGTTAGATTCAGTTTGAAGAGATGAGGGATTTTTATACTTTTTATAGTGATGGGAAGAGCAGCAGCGTAAGGAGACGTACAGGAGCTTCAAAAACAATATCAAAGAAGGACAACATGACACGATTGAGTGATGTTAAGCGTGATAGTGATGAAGATGATGCTACCTGGAATGGCAACTCTACACAGCAAATGTGACTCTGTGATCATTTTTTTTGTTTACACAGGCATCCCTTGATACTGTGATATTATTTTGCAATACCACCCAAAGATCAAGGTTATATTTGCGTATATGATTTGAATGTAACTGAAACGATGTCTCAATCTTTAATGAACGCATTCTCAGCTTAGAAATCGAAGGATGCCTGTTTCATATATTGTATATTCAATATTATATGTCGCTTTGGTGGAAGAAGTGTAGCGGTTATTTTCTGCTTTCACTTTTCGATGCTATATTATAAATTTGAAGATTCCGTGTAATTTAAAGTGATGTAAAGATTTATGTACGCGAATAAAATTAGCATAAAAAAATAACTGCACTGCGTGGAACCAACCACGCATCCGCCCCGAATGAAGTAGGATCATATCTGTGGTGGAAGCAATCACCAAATACGGGGTAATTTAATATACATTGTCAGGTCAGAAAGGAGGAAACTGATAAACGAATAGGTGTGTGCGTATATAATATTTTATAGATAATCTAGTTAATTTCATGAACTATTAAACTTGTAAGAAACGCTTAAATTTGCAGCAATCAAATAGTCGAGTTCAATACTAATTTGCGCCCTGATAACTTGATGGTGCATTTTATTCAGTTTTAAAAATCCGTCCTCGAGATGTCGCACACGAGTCGAAAGAGCTGAAAGCAAGCGCTATGATGTGGGCATTTCCTTAACTTGCGTCCCACGGTCCTAACTACAGTCTGAATACGTTTTCGCATGGTTCAAGATATGCACGGCACTGTACAGTAGTGTAGAAAATATAAAATTCAAGCATCGATTGGCGGAATTCTTTTCATATTCAGTTTTTCAATTTTAGTACAACAGTAGTCTTCATAATGGATAAGGAACACATGCTTGCTCTTCGTGGTGAGTTCATGATACAAGATTTTGACGTAGTCGAAATTACGAAACTATTAGAAGTGTTACTTTAAATAACTGGGTACTAGTGTGATAGTATGCAGCATTCGAAAACCCAGTTATGCAAGCTTTGCTAAGGTTTACTAACTAGTAACACCAACCACTCATCCTAAGCTACCCTAAGAAGAACCATACTACTATACTATTACCAGTACCATTAACTGCCCTATTGATTATGCCATAGTGGCAGAACAACTAAAGCGTATATGGCAATTAGACCTGACGGCTAAACAGGTCATGAATGCTCTTCTTGCATCCTACTCTGATGAAAGTCAACTAAGAGCAATGTTTTACCTAGCGTAACTATATAATTAATGGATGCCATTTTTTTCTGCAGTCATGAGGTTAACAAAGCCTTCTCTGTTAACAACAGTGCCATTTTCCTATGATGTCGATAATTTAGAAAAGGAAGAATATTCTGCTGATAGTGGTTTTGGCACAGGTTTGTTTTTGTCTGCTTTGAAGATTATGTTGATTTTGCATTAGCTCTCTATAATTTTCATTTTAAAAAATCATGCAACTGAATTAACAATCTATCAAAATGCCATTGCATTGTTATAGAACAGCTTCTTTGTCTCCCTCAAAGTTTCGGGAATATCTTTCTTGGAGAAACATTCATGAGCTATATCAGTGTTCACAATGATAGTGTGCAACAAGCCACTGAAGTCACAGTTAAGGTGTGATAAGAAGTTAGATAGTTTGCTGGATGTTGTATTGATTAATCGACTTTTATTGATCCCCAGGCTGACCTGCAAACCGGATCACAACGCTTCAGCCTGACCCAACCGGCTATTGTAGACGTTCTTCTGCCTGATCATTCCATCGATGATGTTATGCGACACGAAGTTAAGGAACTGGGAACTCATATGTATGTCATATTAGAATATATATTTGAATTAGAGACCTCATTTCCTTGCATTTAGATTAGTCTGCAGTGTGAATTACAAGAATTCCAGTGGCGTGCAAAGTTTTTTTCGTAAATTTTTCAAATTTCAAGTCCTCAAGCCACTTGATGTGAAAACAAAATTTTATAACACTGAAGTATGATGAATCCAAAACTATATGTAGGCAAGTGTCATCATTTTCTTTAATGAAATATGTGTATTTTAGCCAAACGAGGTTTTCTTGGAAGCTCAGATCCAAAATATAATGAATAGTTCAATGTGTATCGACAAAGTGAATTTGGAACCATCACCTATGTACAACGTATCTCCGCTGAATGAAGTGGAGGATGGTCACAGGTTAGTTGTTTGATATACTATGGAAGGTTAATTGTTCCCTAATTCTTGGTCAGGTTTATGTCGCACTGTAGCTTCTTCTCTATAGTTTTCAGACAATAGCAGGCTTTGCTTTGGGTAATTATTATCAGTAAATAAGTTTCTGTCCACAGTATCTAAATTCTATTCTGCTCTTCCAACCCACTGCTGCAAACATTACACATACAACCAATAATCCACATACTTAACAGTTAGGATCAAATTCTCTCAATGTGAATTGAAACCAGATGACTTAATTTTGAAATTTACACATGCATATCTCTATTTGCAAGTGTATAGAGCTAGGGGTCTCCAAAATTAATCAAATAAAATCTGGAAAAGAAAAAGCTAAGACAGTGCCATTCCCCATCTTTGATTGAGAAAGATTTATTCTCTACCTTTATTTAGTAAATGTGTCAATGAGTTTTCTATACAGGATTCTATTTAAATGTACTTGGTATTGAAATGAATAGTGTTATAACTCAAAAACGAAATGTTGGGCATGATGGTATACTAACCCCCCCATCCAATTGTGTCCTATAGACCCTCAGGTGTATATACTTTTCACTTTCTGTTTAGATAATGTAATTATACTGAAAGGTTGTTTGGTTCGTGATCTGGTACAAGTTGAATGATTATTGAATATTTTTGTATACAGCACATATGAAGGTCAGTTATGTTTGAAGCCGAAGGACACTCGCCAATATTTATACAAGCTGTCCATCAAGCCGGATTGTATAACAAAATCTTTGGACAAGGGTGCAACAGCGATTGGAAAACTCGACATTGTATGGAAAACGAGTTGGGGTGAACGAGGCCGATTACAGACAAGTCAGTTGCAAAGACCGGTGTGTATCTTTTATTATCAAATATTTAAATGAAAGTTTACAATTGAAAAGAAAAGCAATTATTCTACATTGCAATGTAGGCCCTAGGATACTCTGATATCAGAGTAGAAATCGAAGAGATTACACCAGACATCAAGATAATGAAACCTTTTCAAATAGTTTGCCAAATAACTAATTGCAGGTAGGCATTGTTTGTGATAGGTCCAGCTTCATATTATATTCAAGAACAAACCTCTTATTATTATCTGTTACAGCGAAAGACCAAAAAATCTGATGGTATTTTTCGAAAACCAAACAAATGTTGTTTGGAAAGGCATATTAGGTTATCAGCTAGGAAAATTGAACCAAAAGACTTCCCAGCTTGCAACATTTAATCTCATGGCTACGACTCCGGGTTTGCTTGTGAGTAGACGGGAGTAATCCTTGCAGTCATGTAGACATGCAATGACAAAAGGCAATGAATATCTTTGTTACAGGGTATCTCTGGCTTGCGAATTCTGGACACTGACATAAACAGAACGTACGAGTTCGATTACATTCACCATGTGCTTATTCACGGTGACGAATGAAAGAAATGACGAATACTCCGATATCCAAAAAGTTACTCGACAAACATCCTCATGTCCATAGATTCTGTACAGTTTTCTTGAGCTTGCAAAACATTGTAATTTTCTGATATGTCCAGATCTGCTGTCGAGTGATTAGATGAGGACAGAGGACCATTTTTTCCTGAGGTGTTTGGTGCACTCATGTCTATTCCTGGAGTCTCTTCTATCGAACTACCAAAATTAGCTTGAGGAGAAGGCGGTATATTTTCTTCAGCAAGATAGGAAGGATAGTCCGGGTCTGGTTTATCATCCCAATTTATTTTGAATCTGGTCACTCTTGGTTTTGTGTCCAGTATATTACGTACAAGCTGAAACATTAAGTTGTGACACAAATATGAATGAGAATACTTAAATTATATTATTTTTATCTTATTTATTTATCAACCATGAATAAATCATAATTTAGTGAATTCCATTTATAAACTAGGAGAGTGAATAGATTATTCATGTACTAGTAAAAGATTCCCTACAAGGCAACTAACAGGTCCCTCCTGAGCGACAGGTTATATAGTGGAGACCGGAACAGTATTATGTTAACTTGAGGCCATGATTATTTCAGGACTCTTCAGGTAACTATTCTTGTTTTTTTCAAGGGAACTGGGATCTAAAGAGAGTACTAATAAACTTCATCTGCATTTTCCAGTCTTAGAATTTAAAAATATATGTATGATGCAATTGCAACTATGAAAAATGTTAAAAATACCTTTGAAAAATCTGGTTTCTCCGGAGGATTTTCTCTGTTAAAAGGATCACCGTATTCGTTGTTAACATAATATCCAACCCGTACAAATTCTTGGTTGTGATACGTACATGTTATTATTACCACTGTCACACCAACTGCATCTTGTAAAGGAATTAGTTCAGGCTTGGGTGGATCTGCCTGTACAAAGAGTTCGGAAAAACAACCTTGTTGATTTATAAAATTATATTAATTTACTATTATAACGAGGCAAAGGACATGGGAATGTATTACTTGATGGCTGTTCACATAAAATCTCTCTTTAATGTTGAGAGACACAAGTTTAGGGTAAGTAAGGTTGAGTTTTCCCTAAGTTCACATGATTAAACTTGAGTGCATGTATATTAATATCAAGCTTCACTTTTAAGTGATAGTGCAGGTACCTCCAAAGACCCGACATGACGTTAGGATTAGCATTACCTTGCCCTAATCCTCAGCAATCCTAACATAGATGGGTTTTCGGAGGGACTGCAAAACTAACCTGTTACCATATCACATAACCATGATAGTGCTGCAAAGTTATATGTGACTTTACTGTATACGCGTTCCAGATTTGGCTCTATATCTAAATAATGAATGAATAAAAGGATTCACCTGAAAAACAAATTTATGTCGTCCTGCGGGAATCGGACCAACGAGTACAGAGTCGAGATTTTGGTCATAGTCTTCACTCTCTGCCGATCCAACATATATAATTTTCCATTCTAAATCTGGTAAAACAATTGACTGTGATACAATATATGAAGTGTTACCATCCTACTGCAGTGTACGTTGGCCTTTTCAGGGTCAGGTATGTGAGGCCCTAATTCATAAGTTCATTCCGGTTATTACATAAAAACGAGAGATGTTATAAATTTAAGGTTGGGGGTGTGATATGGTTACCGTTTGAATTGAGGGTTGAGGTAAGGGATGTGTTTTAATTATTTAACCTCAATAGAACATAGTCTTTATAATCTTTTCTGTATTTCTGTTAAATCATATACAGGTACCATTCTGCTGGTGGAAGTTGGCTCTGTGACGTATACACGGAAATTATCATGTGTATAGCCTAACATTTATGCCTGCTACGGCGCATATGTTTTAATGAATCTGCAGATCTGTCTCTGCAAGCATTTGAAAAATTTAGCACTAAAATTGGGAAATTTTTTAACCCACTTCGCAAATCTTGCTATTACTACTATCATCAATATATAACCATTATTGAAAGGCAAATGAAACGCATATGAACAAACTTACCATCAGACAAGTTTTCAATGCAGTCAAACGTTATTTGGAACTGAAACGGATTGAAGTACGGGGAAGGATTGTCCAACACTTCAACATTAATGATTTGTACTTTCGCCATGTTGCTTTAACGAACTACTATGCGTAATAAGATGCTTTTTGACAACCAATACCCTACTTCACGTTAAAATGGAAAACGTAAAATACAAATTTATACTAATATAATACTGTAATTGAGTCAGGTGTCTGGTGAGAACGTCAATTCCTATTTAATTAATAATCACAATCACAACAAAGAAGGCTATAAAGTCTTTAACCAGCAGTACAGTATTTACTACAACTTGTAACCAATCTTTACGCGGGAATCAGGAACTTACTCGGGTCAAGGGTCAATTTGAGAGTTTCCTAGACTAGAGAGAGTTCTCAACTATTTGAACTGAATTTCATTTCCTATCCGTTTTCTCCATATTGCTCCGTATATATGCAGTATCTCTATTTTTAATGGTATGTGAATCATATATACTAATAATATTTGCATCACTCCAATCATCTTACCTGTTTCGTAACTCTCTAGAGTCACCCAATGTCTATATAATACTCGGGTAAGAGGTTATAAAACGCAGCTTTGATTTTCAGATCTCCACTATTCCCGTGTTTTTGCTGTTTCGTCACAATACTACACGTGGGAGGGAAAAATTAGCATCGAAGTCTATACATATTCTGTATATAAGAAGTATATCAAGGGATTTCGATCAGCACCTGCTTTACAAAAGATGTTGAACTTATTTTAGATATGCTGGCCTATAGAAAACAGAAGTCTGTGATTTTATGGTTTTTCATTTTTGGGGCATTACCTTTCAGCTGGAGCTGTTTTGGTAAGTACCTTTTATACGAATATGCTGTGTCGATTTTATCTGTCTCAAATCGAACCTTACTCAGACCTGGTCCAACTAGGCTAGTTTTCTGAAATTCTGGCGTATTTTCTAATGTTTGTGGAATTACTAAGATACATGATGATGAATTAACAGTAAATGCATCATTTGTCATTTTGTTATGTCTTTTTTACCTGATGCGTTTTTTTTTGCATTGTTACACTTCTGACTTCATGAGTGAGTGCACAATGTAAATGTCACGCAACCAGTTCCAAGTATGCTATTCCCTTCAATTTCCAATTCATTTTTCTTTCATGAACCGAATATCTAACAAAAGTTCCCACAATTCTTCATATACTACTGCGTATAAAATGACCTTCAAATAAGGCGTGGCTGAAAATCCAGTCTAAATCTATGAGAAAGATTAGGTTAATGTGTGCCAAACCATCAATTTATGGTGTACAATGATTTACCGATATATACGAATGTACCTTCAGAAGATCATTTTATTTAGGATATATAATAAGTTAAATACCTTATCCAAATTATTATATGTTGTAGTAGTAACCAAGGCCCAAATTGTTTTATTATATGGGTTACTCAGATGTAGGGTGTGGCTTAGGTGAGTAAAGCATATGACAGAACTGAAAGCAAGTCCCATAACAAAAATTGGATGTTTACTTGAGGCTCCGCTTTACTGTATTGTTGTTTTGTTGAGATTTTTTTGTCAACTGTTTTTGAATCTGGCCTATTGTTTATTTTGGTTGAGTGAAGTGTAGTCTCATCCAAATCTGGTGTTATAAATGTATGGTGCATAGTTTAATGTATTTTATGTAAGCCATTTGCATTATAACTACCATACTTTACTAACTACAAGGGATACCTTTTTCTTCAACTTCAAACTATGTGCAATATAATGCACATGCATGTGTTCTATTGGCAAATCGCTGTCATGAATCAAAATCAACTGATTTCCTCTCTTTTTTATTGATGTTTATACAGACACTGTACTCCCTAATACAGAATTCGATTCCTATTCGGCATCAGAATAGTACCAGGTTGTTGATAAGTTTATTGTTTCACTACAAAAACGGAAACGTATTATTTACTGCGAATGATGGAATATCGAACAGGGAATGGGTAACAAATGTATTCTGAAGCATTTTCCTTTAAATATTTGACTAAGCAAATGTGGCATGATGCAGCCTTCAAGCTGAAAGCTATAGAGTACGCTTTATAATTCAACTTAATAGAATTTATTTTTGCTTTGCAGGGTGGTTTTTCACAGCTGATGATTTGGTAAGTTGCAATCATGCACTGTATTTATTCCTTGATAGTATTTTTTCAATCTCTGTGCTTCATTCAGCCTACCGAGGATCAAGATCACTATGAGAACACAGGTACTATTTTAGTTTGAAGTTCAGTATATTTGTATCAGTGTTATGAGTAAGGTATAACGTCTTCATATTTTTCTTCCAGTTTTACATCAGAATTCTTCATTGAGCATTTTATCGGATGAAGAAAATAATGAGGACATATCAATTATCAGAAAGAAACGTTTCGCCACTCCACCCAATGACGAATATTGGGAAAAATATTTTTGCAGGGATTCAAGAGCATACTATGGATTGTGTACAAAATACAAAGCTTTAGGTCACTGCAAAGACCCGAGTGTACGAAACCTGTGCAAAAGGACGTGCCGGGTTTGTGGTTATGGAATGTAAGATACAACATCATGTTTACAAGTTTGTCAATCATTTCATGATTTTATAATTATTTTTTCATTGCTAATTGATCGTTTGGAAAGATGGGGAGACTGGAGTTCATGGAATAAGTGTTCTGCTTCATGTGGCTTTGGAATCCAGACAAGAAACAGGGACTGCTTTGGCTACATGCCATGTTATGGTGGTAAAAGAGATGAGACCATAGGCTGCGGTAATGAATACTGTGATGATCAAAACAGAGTATTTAAGTGAGTCTGAATACGAAGTACAACCAGTAGCATAAGTAGGTAGTAATTTGGTATAGTAGTGCCCCTGTTATTGATCAAAGTTATCTATGCACCAGTATCTACCCCCCCCCCACTATATGAGATGAAATTTCGCATCTATGGAAGATTGTGTGTGAGCCATTTGTGAGATGCTGCGAGAGCGTCGTGTGGCATCTGGGACATAAGCTGCTTGTTTCTGCCACCCACGAATCAGCACAGCATGTTCCTCGAACTCATCCAGTAGTCCCTCTGGCAGTCATTGCGAGCATGTGTGCGGTTTTGTGCACTCTAGATTACGTTGTGTTTTACTGTTATTTGCAGTTCTTGCAAATATTTTGTGACTTTTATTACATACCATGCCTCCTTAACATTCTGTGTAGTTCTAGTCTTTCAGTAAAGCACTATAGGACAATTTTAACGCTAGAAAAGAAACTTGATATCATTAACAGGTCATAAACTGGTGAAGGTGTGTCAGCTCTGTCAAAACACAATCATATATTCTCCATTGAAATAGGTATTAACAAACTGCAAAATTATCACCGAACCAATCCAACTTAGCCATAACAGAAATCTTGGAACTAGAACATTTTAAATGCATATCAAATATTTTCGCGCAGGATGTTTGTTGATGCCTTGAAAATCATGGTAAATAGTAACAAAATATGTCTGGAATAAGGTCAACTGCAACCTTCCGAAAAATGCCCAAAATTATCCCAATTGGGTGCCAAAAGCATGAATCTGGTAGCACTGCTTTCACTACTCCAAACCACTTATACTAGGCTGATCATTTAATATATTGATACATGATACAAATACTGTTTTCAATAAGCACGAGCAGGGGAAGATCGGGATTCCGTTTATATGCCCCTTCTCCCCGAAGAAATCTCTATATACCGGAGGAAGAAGATAGAGAAGAATCAAAATGTGACCACCATGAATTCAGATGTCCGAAATCAGAACAATGTTTCGATGTCACAAGGGTGAGAATATGTGAATGTTATCTATTGTTATTCTTTTTAGCGTTAACGTTCTTTTTCAGAAATGTAATGAACATCCTGACTGTAACTCAGGATTTGATGAAGGTGTTCTCGTATGTTACTTTGCTCAGTTCTCTAGCATATTCGGAATACTCAATTGCCATTTCCATAACTGCTTAGAACCGAACACATCTTCAAGTGATCCTCTCGTACCTCAGTAATAATTTCTTTCAGTTCTATATGCCAAAATGTATGAGTGTTAATTAGCATATTTCTTATATATATATATATATATATATATATATATATTTTTTCATTTTTATATATATATTTTGAGTATGCACTAGACCAGGGGTGCGCAAACTTTCAGATTTTCACGGCAGCATACATTTAACTCCACTGGCACTACGGCCGCACATATTTCGTCGTGAATACGAAAATTTTAAAGCGTGGTGATGTATGAACGTATGCTGTGTCACGTTCACGACGAGACTCGATATTGATTCTCCCAATTCTTTATAACTTATGGCATAGCCACCGTGCCATAAGGTAATGAAAGCTTATCATGTCACTACTGTGGCCCTGTGGCACAGAATATGGCACGGTGATTGTGCCACAAAATAAGGGTGTGTCAGATTTAAAAATGAATACTGGAAGCTTTGTCGCGCATGGCATTTGACAGTCTTAAAAACTTCATGGTGAATTGGCAGCATATTGACATAAGCATCGTTATATTTCAAGAGATGTTGAATAATGTGATGACCCGAAATCTCTCCCTCGGCCATACATCATCCTTCCCACGGCTGCAGTTGCGCACCCCTGCACTAGACCCTCTTTATATGCAAGGGACGTGTTCCTCATAGTTGACGCAAGGTATGAAATGTGAATAACAATGCATATGAAGAAAACGGGTGTGTTCTAAAGGGCTGAAATTAGTAGTTGGGTAGTGCAGTCAGGAAACTTTACATTGATAACGTTGTGGGTCGACAGGATCATCAATGGACAGCAAAGAAAGAAGAAAACTCACAAAGCTAATGCAAGATGGGTGTATGTTTGGTGCAAATGACACTGAGGCATGTGACCAATTTTGCTAGGACAGTGGTTTTTTTTTGGTAAAAATAGATTCGATTACTGTGAAATCACATTGTGTGAAGAAATGCATTTAACAAAGGTCTGGTTTATATTCTGTCCAAGATGGCATGATCTGACTCCTTGTTAACTGCAGGAAATTTCAACCAATATAACTACTTGTGTTTGTACCTATATAATAACTGTAGCACAATTCTAGTGGTTATTGTGTTTTTGTCGAGGTGTTTTTTTGTCTTCAGAGCATTTCGCCGTTGTCCAGGACCTTATAACAAAGACGTTCTTACTTTCACATGGTCATGGAGTCATTATAATAACTTAAGATCAAACAAGAATGGCCTGTGTATAGCAGTTGACGTTGAATTGTCTGATAACAAAACAATTCCTCATAATATATCTATAGATTTCAAAAGTTGTAATTTCGGCGAGGTGAAGCAACATTGGATTTGTGAGTATTGCTATGAATAACCTGATTTATAGATGTTTAGAGAAAGTATGTGACCAAGTGGTGAATTTATCTATATTTAGGTGACCAATTTTTTATACGACTGCTAGACCCATATTCAGCAATGCCCCCTGAAAATGTCGCTGAACAGTATCTGAGGCTTAGTGACGAAGGCCCTGGAAATTTTCTTGAAATATCCGAAAAAAATGATGCGAATGCTATATTCCATAAGCTGGGCACAGACTGCAAGATAAATATATGTGCTTCAGAAGGTAATGCTTTATGCCATTTCTGCTTCTTTCTCATGTACTGTTTTTAAGAAAAGGCTATAATTAACATACAGGAGGATATATTCCTCCTCCACCCAATCCATGGACTCCTTGCACGAAGACATGTGGAAATGGTACAATGTCTAGATTACGTGAGTGTGCGGTTGCTATAGGCAAAACTTGTGGGGATGGTCCCATGTATGAATATAAACCTTGCAATACCGATCCTTGTCCTATTATCTGCCCACCAGGATTCGACGCTCATTATTCACCCATTGACAACAAAGATATCAACTGCTTTAAGGTGCATTAGGATTGTAAAATATGTATGAGATAATTTCTATTATATATAGTTTGTTTTTTAATAGATCATATCACCTACACAAGATGATGTTTTCATTTGATTTTTGTCTATTATCAAGAATATTATCGGAGTTCCATCTATAGATTGATTAACATAATTTAAATTTTTGCTTTTTTTGAAAATTTGAGTTAATTCTTGACCATGGGACCCCTTTTATTTTTTGATAGGTATTTGCTACACCTATGAGCTATACCGATGGTCAAAAATTCTGTGCTTCCAATAATTGGACTTTGGCTGCTGACAAGGATGCAGACACGCACCAATTTCTATTGAATATGATGAAAAACACTCCAAAATTGTATTTAGGTATCAATGTAAACATTCTTATACTCGTATATGAAGGCAATTGGAAGTTAAAACTGTAAAATATTTTTGCCCATTTTTTTCAGGAATATATGAGCATCTGTCATCTCCTTTTTCAAATCCATTTACACATCCTGCAAAGTTTCAATGGGATGGACAACCTCTTGGTGGGTTTCAACCGTGGAAAGATTACAGTGCAGAAAATACAGAAAAGGGCTGTGTTGTTGGATACGGTATGGAATACCACGGCTCTGTATCTTCCGCCATGGATGAAGAGAGTTGTCAAAGTTGGAGTGACACCAAGTCATACAAACCCTTACATCAGCTTGTGAATTCTTATAAGCCGATGACACATGACCAATCCGCTACTTGTCAGAACCCATCAGCACAGGAAACTATAAACTTTTGTTTTGTCAAAAAGGGTAATAATCTGGTAAAGACTCCATGTAAGATAAAAAATTGCTTGAGTCCTAGGTCCGGCAAATTTCCGAAGGTGGAAAATCAGCATATGTTCATCATTCATTCCTTAGAAGGTATAAGAAATAGCTATGGGCTCCTGTTAATAGCAGCTCTATATAAGATAGAAGGGCAAATTATCAGTGAATAAATGATTATGAAAGTTCTCCTTATTCTCATTAAGTTTGTATGCATCAATATAGGAACTGTATCTCATGGGCCTAAGCCCAGAGTAGTGTTTCGATACTGTATATGACCAATAATGAACCGTATAAACTATTTTGCATGAAATAATGAACAATTAACTAAAATTTGTTGATAAATAAAATCTGTACTGTAAGCGAAGGTGATAAATTGTCTATTTATCATCAAACTACCCTGCAATAATATTTATACTCATCACCTGTAACCCAGTAACAATGCACTTCCATTAACAAATTTTCTGAAACTTCCTCGTAAACTGTGCACTGCCTATGGCTGTAGTGGTGATTCGAATTTTACTGATGTCGCTATTTACCGGAGCCTAAAAACTAATATTATATATTTAACTATCATTGTCTGTATTATAAATATAATTTATACGCAGGAGATAATATGTGCCTGGCCATATTGAGTTCTAAAAAAGTTGTAATGGCACCTTGCGATTGCAGTGATGACAGGCAAAATTTCTATTGGTTTGGTGGAACACATCTGGTTAACTCTGCTTCAAGTGTGTGCCTAGCAGTTAGCTCATTGCCACCAGTACATGGAGAAGAAATAAAAGCAGAGGACTGTTTGCGTGATAAAGCAACTCTTACTCAGGGATGGAATGCCAAAAATAAAGAGATATCAGTAATGTCCATTCCAGATCTAGGACCTATCCAACAATTGCCACCAATATTTGTGCTCTCACATAATGTAGGAGAAAATAAGGTAAGTGTGATTTACTCACTTTTTTCTTCACTGCTAGTTATATCTACAATGATACTCTGATGGATCAGGGGCACAACTTTTTACAGACACTGCATTCTAACAATGATTTATTCACTTTTCTAGTTACTAGTAACACATGTGAATGATCTTTATTCGCATTCGTGCATGACACTATTTTAGTCCCATATTTGTTTACGCCTTATCCAGGTATGTGGAGCGGTTGTAGTTTTGCAGTCGTGATAATGGTCGTAAGTGATATGTACCTGTAAAAGTAATTATAAAAACGGTCCTTTAATTGAATAAAAAAAATCGACTAATAGGTTGGGCGACCTTTTGAAAACTCGATTGCTAATTTTGATATGTGAAAATGTTTCACTTGGCCTAAAATATTTTAAACTCAAGCTTGTATGAGTGTTTGATTTTATGTATTTGTCTTCCTAGGTTGTTATGGTTGACAAACGAAGGAGATTGTTTCTAGCGTGGAATGCAGCCACTGGGTTAATTTCCATGTCAAAGCTTGCTCAAAAGATCCCATCAAAAGCCTATTTCAGTCTAAAAGGGCCATGTAACAGTGAATGTATCAAAGTTGAGACTACTACAGGAAGGGTAAATTCTGCTCCATGTGCCCAGCGTGATGAAACTCAAAGGTTTGTCAATGGAAAGAAAAGAGCTAGGGAATAGAAGTTATATTTTATGTTTGGATGATACATATGAAACACATTACCTAGAATTACATATGAACTACATTACCTAGATACAAGCGAAATCAACGGTAATTATATATTAGCGAAATTCTACAATCCCATCCATTATTCAAGCTCAATCTTTGCAAATTGGAGTTTAGCACAATCTCATCCGAAAGTGGCATTTTATAAACCTTTCATTCCAATTCAAATCTCTGACAACCGTTATACACAAACGGTAATCATAAGTTAACAGACATTATACCTCACAACCTAGTACAGACATTGGCAAGGATTTCTATATGTATGTTGGGATGGAGGCTGTGGTTGTAGTTCTTATTGATTTCATTTGTGTGTCAGGCATCTTAGTAACTGAACATAGATTAGGTCTCACCTGTA
The DNA here is from genome assembly GCA_013436055.1 of Halocynthia roretzi. Taxonomy (NCBI): domain Eukaryota; kingdom Metazoa; phylum Chordata; class Ascidiacea; order Stolidobranchia; family Pyuridae; genus Halocynthia; species Halocynthia roretzi. The sequence continues at coordinate 112,267 of QRAM01000122.1, forward strand.
TAGTGCATTCAAAATGATAATAGAAAGAGTGGAAGTATACACAAGCTTGAGTCAAATTAAAATCTGATGGAATATAACTTGTTACTTTTATACCATCTAAAATTTTGCATCACTTTTATTGTGTTTGTTTTTATAAACTGTAACTTAGAGTAGTGGTTTCATTTTTCTTTCTAATTGTCGCTTTATTTTCTAGATGGGTGAAACTTACTGAAAATGTCATAATGAATGTTGTAACGGGCTTGTGCTTATCATCAATAAAAATGCTGTCATATGTTATCCTAGCTGACTGTGATGCTAGCAATGAGGCAGTGCAATGGGAATTGGAGATTGCTGTGGAAGATAACTCTCTTACTTTAATGAACAAACTTAGTAAATACTATCTCACCTGTGGGTGTACTGGTGCGTATTAAATTAGCAGAATAAATCACTTTATCCCATAGAAGAATATCTTTCAGCTTTGTTTTGTTTCTGAAGGCTACACAGCAGTTTGTCTTACCCCTGCTAAGCAGAGAGGTTGGGAAGCTGTTACTGGAAATGAAGAAAATATGGAATTACCTGATCTTGATTACACTGCTATGCTGGGTTATGCATTTGTTATCCACTCTCCGTATAATCTCACAAAATGTGCGAGACCCGCTAAAGCCGCGAATGATCCAAGTATGGTAATTTTGTTTTGATATCATTAGAAAACTTCTCTACTCTGTAACCTCTTCCCTATTTTATTGGAACATCTACATAATATTGTACTACACTATTATATCTACATTGCCTTTTATGATCATAACATCATTGTTTAAAATCAAAGTCTTATTATTCATGAGTCGTACATTTACGTAAGTTGCAAAGACTGGAGCATTACAACTTGGCGAAGTTCAACTGTATTTCTGTTGTTTAGAAAGTCCATATCTTGTTGTGATGACCGATTGCAAACTTGAGGATAAGGGTCAGCTCTGGTGGTTTTCAGGATCCACGTCATACATTAAGCACAGGGCACTTAACCTCTGTATGAGGGCAGTTATTCCAAAAACATCCTATCCTGTGCACAAAAAATCAAATCCTTCAATAATTTTAGCTCCCTGCAGTCCTGATTCATTTCCAACTCAGTCGTGGCATTTTTTACCTGGTCCTTCTCCTAAAACCAATGAGGGTCGTCCTGGCGATTACATTCACCTCACTGCCAACAGTAGTTTATTACTTGCGGTGGAAGTAGGGGAAGGTTTCGGGAAAGATGACGATCTCTTGGTGTTGCATGTTGAAACACGTGCACTCAAGTGGCAGGCAGTGCTTAGCAATGGTGTGTTTTTAGAATTGGGTAGATTAAAGGATTGTGCTACTTCTTGGACTGAAATGAAAGATTACAGAGGAACTACGTAAGCTTTGGTTTCTAGGTTCAATGTTTGTGTATTCATGCCGATCAATGTTTGGATGATTTTCTTCAGATCTTGGACCAAAGACGGACTGGAATGTCAGAAGTGGAAGGATCAATGGCCGCATAAACATCCGTTTTCAAACACTTCGCATCCATGGTCAGGACTGAATTCAAATTACTGTCGAAGGCCTCAAAGTTTGCCATCTGATTCACTGGATGAATCCAATAATGATGCTGCTTGGTGTATGACCACTGATCCCATGACTCAATGGCAGGAATGTTCAGTTACCAAGTACTGGGATATATTTTTTTTTTTGTGTGTGAGACTAAATCTTAGAACTAGACACGAGTCATAAATTATTTAGGTGCCCTGTGACCGGGACAGTAATTGATAAGAGCTCTACTCGATGGGAGGCAAACCATGGTGATCGACTTCTTCCAGTGTTTTGCCACTCATTACCAGAATGTTACTTGGAAAATGGAGCCACCTATTCAGGTATCTTATGAATAAAGTGAAAACTCCATCTCTTTATATATGCAAAATGCCAAGATCTTAAGCCTATACAAGTATGGGATGTGTAAAATTGGTCATATTGTGTCTGGCTTTCAATGTAACTCTATTTCTTGAAACGGAAAGAACGGGAAATAGTCCCATCTAATTTGATAGGATGCATTCGGAGTCTTTCATAAGGATGGATGGATGCCAGGATGACTAGTTCCGCTAGTTACAAATAATTCTGGCAAATATTTTACTTGGCTGAACCTGTGTAGTATGTGCTTGGTTACTAACTGCTGGTAGTTTCAGGCATGGTATACCGGTCGTCATAAAGTTGTGAAAGGATCTCAGTAGTGTACCTGAAGCTTCTACTCTACTGTGTAGAACAGGGGTGTCCAAACTTTTTGCGAAGAGGGCCATATTTGATGAAGTGAAGATGCCTGCGAGCAAATAGTTCCTTCTGATGATTTTTAACCACAAAAGTTGCATACAAATATACACTGCTATAGAACAATAAATGAACAAATAAAAATCCATTGTCCCAATTATCTTTATTTTTTAAATGGCAATGTTATTCTGCATGCTATACAGACTCACTGTACTGTACCTTGTGTACTGTAATGACGGGAAGGACATGACATGACAGGTACTGCCGACAATGAATGCAGCTCGCTTTAATGCCCAAAACATTTATATCTGGGGAGAGTTTTCTATTTATTTATCCTGTTTATCAGTGCTAGCGGGCCACATTCCATTATATTTTTAGAATTTGCTGCGGGCCAATAAAAAATAGTTTCTGGGCCGCAGTTGGCTCGCGGGCCGGACTTTGGACACCCCTGGTGTAGAATATGATAAGGAAGCCATCTCTTATTTTATTACAGTTAATTTTTTTGTAGGCTATTATAATCACACTGGAAGAGCACACTGCCTTAACTGGAGAGAATACAATGACGGTGATGAGAACTGGCCAGATCATGATAGATGCATGAATTGGAATAATGACACACTTAAACCATGGTGTTGGGTGGGCCCAGGCGTAGCGCAGTACTGCGAATTAGTTGTCCCATGTCCCATACGCTGTCAAGACCCAACTCCTCTTTTAAAAAAGTGTGTATCTTTCACAGTCGATTAATTTTTTAGAATACTATTTCTATTGATTCCTCCCAATTCTTTTGTTTAGCATGAATTTGATCAGCATTGATTATGCAAGTTCATCTAAGTTGTATATGCCACAAACAACAATACAAATCGGCTGTAAGAAAGGTTATAATTTAACAGATCCTGAGAGAATAGATCAAATGCTAGAATGCACTAAATCAGGTAGTTATACTTTTTATAGTTTTTTTTAAGCCCAACACTGTCGACTTGTCAATTCCAGAATTTAAATAACCAAGTATATATCAATGACTTGTTGATATACTTTGTACGTAGTTTTGACTCTCCATTCTACATTAGGCACATGGACTCAAGAACTCAAAACATGTCATAAAATCTTCTGCCCTACTCCGATGGCTTTGGAGCATGCAAAAGTGATAACAAGAAATAAAATGCATGCATATGGTGCTGTTACCGCCTACCAGTGCAATGAGGGTACAATGGTTGAACCAGGACGAACATTGATAGAAATGACTTGTTTGCACAATGGAATGTGGTCATCTTTGCGATATGAATGTCAGCCACCGTGCGAAGAAGGTTGGACTCCATTTAATCAGAGTAAGGGCATCATGTAAATTTTGTAGACTTTTTTGTAGACTTTTCACATGACTGGTAATATTTCAGGTTGTTACCGTGTATTCCATGACAGAAAGGATTTTGTCAGTTATGATCTTGCAGAGAAAAAGTGTAAACAATCTGGAAAACTTGCCGTGCCAAAGACAGAAGTAGAATATAAATTCATCCGACATCTTGTTTCATCAACAATTGGTTATACAGGTTATTATTGCATGTTTATTAAGATTATTAAAAATGGTAATTATTGTAACACTTATATCATTTAAGCCTAACCATTGAAATGATAGCCATCATAACTAATGTGTTGTTATGGCTTACAATTGTTTATCTTGTGTTATTACAATTCATTTGAAATAAGTCATTCCTGACAGATAAGTATCTTTGGGTTGGATTACAAGATACAACCAAGGAAGATCTGATGGATGATGCAACTGTTTATAACTGGGTTGGTGATGAAATCAATGGGGTGATATTGGAGAAAGATTTGTATTTAGATAAGCTCAGAGAAACGAGTTTTATGATAAGAAATTTCGCCTCCAACTTCCATACTCAAGTGCACATAACCCATCAAGATATGTAAGTCTATCAATGTTGATTACCTGACATACTCGTATTCTACTGAATCACCCAGTACAGCACAAAACTTCAATGTTGTTAATATGTTTGTGTATGTCTCACAGTTGCACCTCGTATTTTGAATCGGAAAGTTGGCACAAAACATTCCATAATTGTAATTGTAAATTAGCCCATGTATAAGTCGCACCTCTAATATTTTTTTATTGAATATTTATACAAAAAATGTTGCAAAGTAAATTAACAGTAATAAGGAAAACCAGATGACGAAAAACTAACACACGTGTCGCACACATTCATTCGCTGCCATTTTATGCAGATGCATGTATGGTGACAATATCACAAACACTGTCCATGGAAGATCGTGTATGTTCGGGAATGGTACAGGAATGAGATGGAAATGGATCACCAACAGACAGTTATTCAACCTTAATGCTGGTTTGTATGACAATTAGAAAACTGTATACTAAAAAACTCTTACGGGAACATAACTTTCCTGGCATAAATTTGAAGAGTGACAAGATAAAGATTTTTCTTTCTAAAATTGCTTAATTGCGAGTTCTCTTGAAAATACATGTTGGTCGTATATATTCACTGGATTCCCATATTAAGAAGTATTTTAAGACAAAAGAGAAAACTGAAAATTTCAATTTATTGAATATGAACTACAGTATTTATAATGTATACACCAGTCCCTTGTTATATGCAAGCGATGCGTTCCAAGATAACTTAGCATAGTGTGAATACTTATATTAACCTACATAAGAATTTGGCCACCATTTCATACCAATAATACACAAATACATAACCAAAAAGCAATATAAATATTGTATTGCTACTATGCAAATGAGTTTATTAAAAAGAATAATAATAAGTGTAATCACCAAGGTGTGCAGGCTCCGGGGGATGAGTGGTTGTGCTGACTTGAATGGATGAGGTTGAGGGTTTGGGTTGTCAGGGTCATCAATCAGGAAAAAGGTGGAGACTGACTATACAGCACTCAGCAAATTGAGTTGAACTTCCAGAACTATCTCAACCACTGAACGCTTTCGCAGTATCTCGCGAAGGGCTCGCGCACAACCTCAAATAACTGCGAAATTTCATCGCATATACGAGGGTACTGGTAGAAATAGGTTCCTCACATAATCTGGGTTTGCATATAACAAGGGGCTTCTGTACTAGCGTTTCTAAAGTTAGTAGTTCATCTCCATGTATTTGTATGCAGGGCTTTGCTTAGTTGGTACATATTATAAAGGAGATCAACCAGGAAATTTATCAATGGCGCCTTGCGATTTCCAAAGCCAGTATCAGAGTTTTACATGTGGGCCACACAGTGGCTATCTCCTTAAATTACGGTACGATTAAACTTTTCCGAAATACCTTTTGCAACTTGTTTTTCATTTAATGAATTGAAATACGTAGGTATCATCCGTCTTCCTATGTGAGTTTTAATCTGGATTCTCCGACTGGCGATGTAATAATTACTGGTGAAGATGACACTGATATGGCAATGTGGCATACTATCCCTAGATTTCAATATCTTTGCCACTGGAACACGAAACCACCTGGTATACTTTACAAGATAGATAGCTATGCTAACAGAAACTCTGTTGTATAAAATAATGTATAATGAAATCACTTCAAGATGACGTGTTCCTTGTGCATAAGGATCTGGCACCATCATTCTTCAGTTTTTCAGCATTGGATCCTGATCTTTGCAAAAAGAACAAGACTGGTGCACAGATGATGGAAAGATGGACATTTTATCTATATTTACTAAAAGAACGTAAATATAGCTTCTAAAGTTTCTTTGTTTTTTTTGTTATTGGTTGTCGAAATCTAAGCAGTGTTCCCCCGGATTGCCAGGTTAAATAGACTGAAATATGGTGACATTCATGGGACATTTCAGGATTGGTTTCAACCACATAACTACTTGCAATAATGAGATGGTTTATAAGAGAATGAGTCTAGGCAGCACATACATATACAGTAGATTTCCATGTCAGGATGCAACAGGAAACTCCAGCACAATGAAGTCGATTAACAACCTGTTTTGGAACATTTGACCTAAATAACCTGATTCTATCGCTCAATATGGGAATTTCACGGATCGATTGTACTAAATGTCCCACCTGATTGCATAGGAGTTGTTAGTACAAGACATGATAGCTCCCTAATCATGACTCTCATCTTTTATGCGCTGTTTATCGAGGAAATCTTCATTTCTTGTGTTAAAATATTCTTTTCCCTTTTTAGCACTGGGTTTTTGTGCTTGTGCATTCGTACTGGATAATGACAAGGTCGTAAACATGATGGCAGATAAGTGGACTATTTGCAATGCACCTGATGTGACCGTCGGCGCCCGCGATATATTGAAGCCTTGCAAAGTATGTTGATATCTATCTTGCTTAACATCACATGAATATGATATTGATGATGAATACCTGAAGCAAAAAAAAATGATTTATAGGATGCACCATTTGCCGATTCGTGGTGTTATCGTGATATTCCATACCGTCCCAGGCCACGGTGGTGTGCCTCAATGACTGTTCAAGATAAAGATGGAGACAGAGATTGGTTAGAAGTGACACATTGCGAAACTCATCTACCGGGGTATATATGTGAAAGTGACTCAAAGTAAGTTCTGATGTGAATCTTAAAAACATAGCAATTTCAGAATTTTGATGCATGTTCAACAAATACATAACAGTTCCATATGCCCAAATGAATTTACATATGCCCAAATGAATTTACGTTTATCAACTAATTGCTTAATATAACTACTGAGAAAAGATTTTTAGTGCAAATGGCTGTTGTAGTACAATCACTTAGAATCTTCTGAAAACTGTCCGACTACAGCTCACATAGTAAAATTGATACCTTGAAATTTATATAAAACTTTGAAGTGATGTTTTCTCTGCAGCAAAGTTTCATATTCCAGAGGGTTATTGCAGGGTTTTTCCAAATTTATTGGTAAAGGTCTTTTCAATAGGACATATACCAGGATTTTCACATCTTTGTTCTATAGAAATTATTGCTTATGATGAGGTCTCAACAGTTATGTGTGCTCTTATTTTAATTGCATTGCTACATCCAAGTACAAAGCACTCGGCAGCACACAGATCTAGATATCTAGTAATGAAAATCAGTAGGTTTTCACATGCTGTCAGTAATGTGTTGTCAGTATTATTTTCAAATGAACTCACTCTTGGTCTACACTCTTCTGACACTTTTCATGGTTGAAAACTGCCTACACATCGGATTTTATTACATATCTGTGCTTTGTTTATCCAAAGTTTGAATTCTTGTAAGATAATTATAGAATGTGGATCATGGAAAGCAATCTTACAATTAATGAAGTTAATTTATCAGTAAAGGTAAATCCAGAATATTTGTAATTCAAAATTTCTAACTAGGTGGCCATGCCCCTATCCCCCACAGCCCAAGAATTCTGTTCCAATATTCGAATCAAACAACACGAAAGATATGCAGTTCAGCTATGCAAGTACGATTGAGATTCATTGCAAAGACGGTTTCTGGATTGAAAAAGAGAGAGAATACAGCGTCAATCTATACTGCAATCGATATTTGCACTGGGAAACGGAAGCAAAAGAGCTGAGAGAAGGCGACAAAGAGACGTTTGTTGATGACCGGGAAAACAGAGAAGAGGCTGCAAACAACCTAAAGTGTGAACGTATCAAGTGTGGTGATCCTCCAACTATTAATGGAATGGACCTAATATCTCCAGGTAAATAATTATTACTAGTTAAGCCTGTGTACTCTATACCTATTGAACAACATTAAAAGCTTTTTTGTGCACATAATGCGCTATCAACCAGTAAGGTGCAAGGTCACAATTTAGTAAAAAAAAAAGTTATGCGTAAAAGCTTGTTAGAGGTCTATACTGTTTTGTTTAGTTCGAACAAATAGGTATATTACAAGACATCGACCTAATGAAGTTATATACAGTATATATAGTTATATAGATAAATATGTAATATGTCTACTAAGCATATTGGCAAGTATGGATTCCCAAAGCAGGTTTTTTAAGGTTCACCTTTCTCGGTCTTTGTTACGATGTTAAATCTTAAAATTATATATCGAGTGTCTTCCAGGAATCTACTGCTCTTTTGACCCCGTGACCTAAGGCAGTAGTTCCCAACCTTTTTTTAGAGCGACCCAGAATTTGAAAAATCCAAGTTCATAAAATCTCGTGACCCGAACATAAGGAATTTTAATGACCACACATTAAAGTAATAATACAAATATAAAACAATCATTTTTAAGCCAGCACTTTGCAGCTTCACCTCTCCATCTGTCCCATAAACTTCACAGCTAACCACTGAGCAACTAATTGTTAACGTCACAAACATAAACTTGACGATGTTAAGCGATACTTTACTCTCGCAAATGCAATTATTATTGCGCAACAGTTTAATTTTAAACAAGATAAACAATAAAAAAGCATAACTTTATGCGTTACTTGCAAAATCAAGCGACCCAAAAGAATTTGCAGGCGACCGAACTTCGGGTCGCGACCCACACATTGGGAAACGCTGACCTTAGGCACTTCTTAGTTTGTATTCCCTTATATTATAAGTATATCAGACCTTCAAACCTTCAATTCTCAGTTGAAACTTACTGGTTCGAAACAATTGTTACGTATGAATGTTCTTATGGCACCTGGTTCAGCCGAGGAAAACGACACCACAATATGACATGTATGGCTGATGGAACATGGCAGACCCCTCTTAGTGATGATAAAGCTTGCAAAAGTGTTAGTATTCGGTTCTGTTATATTTGGTGCAACTTCATTGGCAAATATAACAATATATAGATATTTATATATAATCATATATATCGGTTTTTGGTTTCAATGCATAATGTACCAAAGCGTCTAATGAAGAATTTTGTTGGTACGCCTGCATTTCCGTCAATTTAGGTCACTTGTCCAAATCCAATTCCGTTGAAGAATGCTAATATGTCTCATGATGGCGTTTTTTCCAATTCAAGTCTTCAGTACACGTGCCTAGAAGGATTCTGGTTTTCCCGAACTTCTGCGGTTTTTGATAGTAAATGCAGTCAAGAAGGAAGGTACGAGTGTTATAGTAAACTAGAGCAATATGAGTTGATAATTTATATTAGAATGTGGATAGTGATAAAAGTATTGTATGTTTATTGCATTCTTGTATTAGACGTAATAAATGTAACATAGTAAAAATGAATTACATCTTGTAGATGGTTTCCTGATGCACATGATTCAAATGCTACATGCGTTCCTATTTCATGTTATACTCCTACACCTGAAATGCTCAAAAAGACTTTCACCTCTGTTCTAGATGGTCGTTCTATGTATGGACATCTGGCAACTCTACAACTACAATGCTTGCCAGGTCCGGATGTATTATTTTATTTATTATTAATAGAGCGCCCATGTTAAGGACAGTGGAAGGACAGTGTTGTTGACACCAAGGTAATTCTTGTCGTGTAGAGATGTTGCACTAGTGGTGTTGCTTGTGACGACTTGAAATATCAGGGAAGAATTAATGGGAATATTTGGCCCACATTATTTTATTGTATATTTGGAGTTGTTTCTAAGAAAGCTTTTGTTTGAAAACAAAGAGACATTAGCTAAATAAGTAAAGGATAACAGACAGAGATACATACGGAACAGCATTATATACATAAATTGCTTTGGTTATTGAAAATATTTTCTGTGGTATTGACAGGATACTGGTTCGACAGGGATTCTTATGTTGTTAATTTCACATGCAATATACTTGGAAAATGGGAGCCTTTTCCTCCTAGTCGTGTTAAATGTGAAATAGTATATTGCAAAAAACCAGATGATATACCAGGTGCTACTAGATATGGAACTGAATATATATCAGGTAGCCATGTCAGGTGAGTTCTTTCATTTGAATTCAAGCTTTTAGTCTTTAGTTATGGAATGAAGTTATTATTGTTATTTATTTTATAAATTTAGAACTTTGGGTATGTATCCCAGAGCAATTTATTTTTTTTAATTTTTTTTATTTCCACCCCTGCAGTGACTTATGTTTCATTTTATTTTAAAATGTTCCATTTAAAGTTGAGGATGATTTTGATGTGTTCAATCGCAATGTTCATCTCGCCTTATCACAGTGAAACTTTTTGCGAAGAATATTATACAAATTTCTCTATTGTTTGCTCTGAAAATTATGGTAATGAAGCGCAAACCAACAATGCTAAGTTACTTTCAGATATCAGTGTGCCCCACTCAATTGGGTGAGACAGCAGTTTCGTATCAACAGTCCTCATTGGGGTCTCTGTCTGAGAGTCAGTGGAGCATCATATTCAAATCGTGATGATGCAGAATCTTTAGAAGTTACTCTAGACAGTGATTGCGATCAGAGTGACACTAGGTACCACTGGTGGGCTTGGCAGTGGTCTTTTCATCTTGTGAATCGTGTGACAAATAAATGTCTAACTGCTGCAGCACTGCCTAGTATGAAGGTACAGTTGTTTGAATTTAACTTTAAAACTATTACATAACTTAGGAATTTTATTCCACTTATTTATTTGACTTACCATAATATGCATCTGCAAATGGGAACAATTTCAGAAAGATTTCTACTTTACCGTAATTGTTCAGCTCTGGTACCCGAGTCCTGCATATTTAAGTTTATTTTTCAGCTATGAGTTAGAAATATGTTGCATTTTAATTTTTCTCATTACTCAGGAAGATGTAGTTTCGGTGTTTGCGGAGATTTGTGATAAAAAAAACTTATATCAGTGGTGGTCTTGCTCATCGACCCAAGAAAACAACTGGCTATTAACACTACGAGCTGCCACTCGAGGAGGATACCTCACCACAGAAACTGACGAGCAAGCGTACTGGTCTGGACAGAGCGATGTTATTCCTATTGTAACAGGTAAGGTAGTGTTATAAATTCTCAATTTTTTTGCTGTATATGCACATAGTAAATTAGTCGATTGTGTGATCTGTTCCTGAACTCTTTTTTAAACAAGAGAAATCAACACTTTACAGTGTATTGCATTACCTGGTATTTCCTATGTGAACAGAGATATAGATAGTTCATGTTTATATATGGGCTTGTAGTGTCTTGACTCCGTAAAGCAAATTCAATATACTTTTTTTTGAATGTTAGTACCAGAAAGCTGTAGAGAAATAAACAGTGTAAATAATAACATGGTCAGTACTGAACGGATCTTAATAGGGTGAGACAGTATAGCAAGCTGAAAGCTATGAAAAGCAAAAAGAACATGATTTATTCATTCCCATTATAATACAGTTACCACTAATATAATAATAGCTCTGAAGTTCTATATACATAGCAAAAACTTTACTTAATGGACTTTACATTGATGGACGTTGATTTGATCTTTGGTCAACACTATCATTTCAGAATTCGCCTGTACTCTATACTTTAGACTGAATTTTATACGTTTTCGGATAGAAATTCAAAACCAAACCATGAGATCATGTATTATTCATCTATTTCATCTTTGATAACACAGGCGATCATGAGTCCTCAAGTGTGAAAAGCTTCTGGAAAATATTTGGGAATAACGATCCTTTAATGAATATCTGCTTACTACGAGAAGGACAATTTTACGAACAGTCTAACTGTAACAGGTTTCATTAAAAGCACATAACATTGATGTTTTTTTATTTATGAAAACATGATATATTTTTTGATTGACAGTTTTGGTGATTGGAATCCTGCTCCGGAAGATATAGAATGTACATTTGTAGATTGCGGTGAACCTCCGGAAGTAGATTATGCTGTCGCTGTACCACTAGATGGAGTTGACTTCTCTTCAGCTTCCTCGCCATCGCACTTTCGGTCTATCAACCCTATGGGACGTCAGTCAGGTTAATATGCTGGTTATCGCTCTCTCTCAATCAACTTCACTCATAGTGTTTCATCACAGTTTAGTAGAATGGCCATGCTATGTAAATTGTGAAAAAATGCCCTATTGTATTTGCATTGAATACATAAGTGGATATATGTAGATTAACTATATGGAATGTTAACCCGAATCGCAGTACTATCTCCATGAACATTCATTTAGCCATTATTCTTCCTCTCAGTACTCCCCTGTGGTTCTCCACTTCAACTTAGGATGACTAAATATATAAGTGACAGTTAATCGTGCATGTCAAATTTAATATAGTTAGATGTAGAAGGGGAGGCACTCCAATACTTCAAATTTTGTTTGTAGTGCCCATTATGTGTTACAGCAGTTTTGTCACACTCTTGCAAGTGGCAACACAGTAGCATCTATGGTTTTCAAATGCCTTGTGGTTGTGTGTACAAAATTTCCATGTTTTTCCCCATTCTATTATTTATTTGTGTGGTGTTGTGTTTCCATCATGGCTAGTGAAAGCGGAAGGTTAATGATGCTGGAGGTAGTGCTAGAAAAGACTTAAGGTAATCTGGACTTAACGAACAGATTTTCTTACGAGCGATTCCGCAGAACGTGCCTTGTTCGTGAGTAGTGCCTGTAATTATAATTTTCTTTCCCTCCAGTATTCATCTATAGGGTAACACTGTTGATTGTGGAATGATTAGGATATTAATTTGAAATATTTCATGATATGATGATTCAAACTGTTATCGAACACTTGAATTCACACATGTAATCTCCATGTTTTTTTTCAAGGAGGAAGACCTAGTGCACCAGTTGCTGTTGAATTCCCTGTATCGAGTCAAGTGGAGTATTATTGTATGGAAGGATTCTGGGTTAGACGAGGGCTGTATACTTTTAAAATCAGTTGTCTGGACAACAGCATGTGGGATCCAGACCCTCATACAAATGCTAACACAACATGTGTTCCGGTTACTTGTCCTGCACCTGTTGTAGCACCACATGCAAAGGCAACAGTACAACCCTACTCACAAGCATTTCTACATCAACCTACTGATGAAGAGGTAAAGTATCCATTTTTTTTATTCAGCTTATCAAAGTGACTTCTAACCTTCATTATTAAAGTCAATGTTGCGTGGGAAAAATTCAAGTTTGAATTACTGACTAATTGTCTGCGGACTAAAAGTGTGCCATTCGTGACATCATCACTGAAGCAAATCCTGGTGATGGTGGTTTTGTTATTGGTTTTGTATCTTGCTTCTTAACATTAATCCTAATCTGTTAGGTCTATTGAGGAGTATGTAGTTCTACCATCGTTCAAGTTCCTGTAACGATTCAGTAATGTATATAAACTTCTTGATTTAATACATGCTCCTAGATAAAATGATCCAATATAGTTGAAATCTCAAACACTCATGTTTGTACACTGCAATCATTTTTAAGCTGTGCTGTACATAATTATATTGTCTGAGATCCCAAAACATTCAAATTTTTATCCAATTATAAAAAAAAATCAACACTTTGAATGACATCCTGTAAATTTTATTTCGAGTTATTCAATCATAGTTTATCATAGATTGACAATGTGTGGAAATGATTTTTCATAATACCTGTTCCATTCCTTTCAGATTTTTTCTAAATTAGAAGAGGGGAATCCATTACCTCCATATAGAGGTGTTATAGTGTTTACGTCCAATATTAATGCGTCATATGTTCCAATATTCAAATCTGAAATCAAATTGGAGTGTGATCCTGGTTTTTGGATACATAGAACCACACTAGCTCCGAAATTTCACAGTTATGTTCCTTCGTAAGTTTTTCATCATTGTAGTTTTGCTGTCTTTCAAAGTCATTTACTCTGACATTAACATGTGATTTTTCAGAGGTTTCGACGGAACTATCTTCCTTCAAGCTTCCTGTATGCAAAGCGGAGTTTGGTCTCTTCCGGATATTACTGATGCTGTTGATTGCTCGCCTTTGTATTGTTACGATCCGGGATTTATTCCCAACAGCAAACGAGTGACTGAATTTCGAAGTCCTGTTGAACCTTTGGTAAATGGGACAAATGGTACAACCAATCAGATTCCAGTAAATGGGACCAATGGCGCAACAAATGAGACAAATATTTATGCAACTACTACTGTTTCGACTAGTGTGGATGGAATAGTAACTTTCCCTTATAATACTTTGATGCAGTATCAGTGCAATATGGTAAATAATTCATTATATTGTTGATTGAATAGATATTTTTAATTGATTACCATCGATATTCCATGCACAGAATATAGTCTGAGTGAAATCTTAGTAAAATAGTTCCCTGATAGAACTACAACAACAGATACCAAGCTATGCTCAGTTCTTTTATCTTTATCTGGTTAAATGGAAAAAATATTCATATTACTCTGTATTTACTCGATTATATTGTTTGATTTTTTCATCATTTCGTGCGGCATACAAAAATACTCACGAATAGCGGCTCGAAAAACAAGTTGCTTGGACAATGGTAGTACGAGGTTCTACTGTTTATTTATTTTTATTTCATCATTTCGCGCGCCTTACAAAAATACTCACCAAGGTTCTACTGTATATTGTGTTTTTTTCATCATTTCGCGTGTCTTACATTTTCCCCTTACCATACCATTAATGTTGAAACTGCAATAGCTCGCGAGTATAAGGCGTGCATATACTGTAGAATTAAAAATGAAGGTCGTTAAATTTGTAGAAAAGTGTTCAAATCTGAAATATTTTATCCATGCACCTATAGGCAATTTAATTTGTTTCGGTAAAGAAAATTCACTGGAACATTGCTTGAAACTGTGTGGCTGTAATATCCATGTTCACATGAACCTCAATTTACATTTGTTTATTTGGTAATGCAGTACTAATATGCTATGAACTTTCCAGGGATTTTGGTTTACTGAGACCAGGACATACACAGAGATCCATTGCAATGAAATAGGCTCCTGGGAACCAGACCCATCACAGATGGAATGCATACCTATTTCATGTGGGGATTCCGGTTCTGTAATGAATGCTGAAAAAATCGGCTCTATCTATACGGTCTTCAGTGAGGTATAATAAAACTTATTTTGAAATGTAGGAACAGTTTTTACATGAAATCATGTTTTTTGCCAGGTTTCTTATCATTGCATGGAAGGCTATAAGATCAACAATCAACTCAATGGCAGTACCATCAAATGTATGTTGGATGGAAGATGGTTTCCACCTCCATTTTCTATCTTGTGTGAGTTAGTGGCATGTGGTACACTTCCGAGAATCAGCAATGCCAAATTTTATAATGAAAGCCAGGTAAATGATTGATGACAAACTATATTTGTGCGATATGGCATTTCTTACTTTTAAACAACAGTTTAAATGCACTCACTGTACACTATAGGAGTGAATCTTTCACAACACATAAACAGGCGAATTAGAAAATCTAAAAAAATATATATAATACAGTTGAGAATCCTGATAATGCAAGAAGTTTTTTTTTGTGTAAGGAAACCAGCAATAAAGGTTTCATGTAAAAAAGGCCACCTTAGTTATAATAAATAAAAATATTCTGAAATCCTCAAAACTTCTGGTTACAGGAATTTCGGATGAGGGATTTTCAACTGTAGTAGCACAATACTAATTTTCCAGAAGCCTCCCTATGAAAAAACGAGTCAAAATTATCCCTACTCTTTGCAACATAGTGTTTGGCCATTGATGTTATGATAACCACTTGAACACCACTATTCATATATATGTATTTTTTATTTTTAGAATTTTCTTTGGAAATTTGTTTCTGGGGATACAATAATCATGCGTTGTAACCCAGGATATCAATTCGACACAAAAACAACTGAGGTCCGGTTCTCATGCAGCTTTGAAGGGGAATGGATACCAACTGATGAAAGCAATACTGAGCAATTCCATTGTGAACTTGCTCAATGTGCATCCCCTCCTGTGGTGAAAAATGTTGACTTAATAGACCACGCTCAAGTTTATAGGTTGCATGATTCGGTTCATTATGCTTGTCCACCTGCAATGGAACTAGCAAACCGTTCTGGTCTTGTCGCAGAAGTTGTTTGCTCACTCAATACAACATCATCAACAGCACATTCAAACATGACCTTAAGTCAGACGAATACTAGGAAACCCATATTCACCACAAGTTGGAATCCTAATCCCTTGACTATAGAATGTATTCCAGTGGAATGCCGTCATCCAGGTATTTTTTTCATGTCATGTCTTTATGATTACAATGTAAAAAAAAATTAACTCTTAGTCCTGTTTTCAATAGCTCCTGTTACGAATAAATGGAAACTTTTAGTATTTTATAATCTTATCGACATCACCCTCAATAAAAATAGCAAATGCGAATTAAGTTCCTCACATGTACCAGTGTGATCTGATGATCGCTCTCGATAGAACTACTAATAAAGCGTTTTTCGATTTTGATTTGATGAATTCAACACAAGCACAGCAATCATATAAAATTCCGATACCGAATACAAATCAAATTGTGGCAACTTTATGCTCGGCGTATCATGTGGCCCCTAGTTTTTTAGAAACTATTTGTTAAACTAGTTATTTTTACTACTACAATTTGTGGTATCATAAATTAATTAAAAAAAACTACTCATTCCTTGTAAAGAAATTCATCCATATATTCGTTGGCAATAAAAACCATGTTATTTTGTGCGTGGAGGTACCCTGCCAGAAGCGTCAATTCAAGTTGCCGGTAATCAATCTGGAGGATGGGCAGAATATTCTTGTTTGAAAGGATATCAGGTGTCCTCAAGCAAAAATTCCAAGATAAAGACATTCTGCAATGATGATGGACAGTGGGAACCAGATATTAGCTCATTTTCATGTGTCCCTATCGCATGCCCTTTCCCAGTTGTTAATAAAGGGGTGGAGAAGGCTGAAAAAGAAAATCCAAACCATCCTTACTTTCATGGTGAACTTTTGACTTTGACTTGCCCGTTTGGAAAATGGTTTCCAGATTTTCCTGCGAATGGAATGAGGTATATGGATTTTATCTAGAATAAACATTATTTCATAAAATAGTAACTGGGACAAATAGTGTTTTAGCATATTATTTGTGCAGTTGATATCACAATCAAATTATGTGATTGTATGAAAAGTAAAATGACATGGATACTCTTCTACATACTACTGGTGCCTTATTTTCAACAGTACATTTTTGCAAACTAAGTGAAAATATAATTCTTGTAGTTGAAATTTGAATTCTAAACAATCTGTTTTCAATTTACATATTTAATTATACATATTCAAAAATATACAGTATGTTTATATAGAAAATCGCCCCACTGTTGTCTACATTTACCAAACATTATGGTTTCTTACTTGCTTTGTATCAAAGCTGAAACCCATTCACTCATTATTATTAAAGTATTAGTTAAAAGTTTTTATCGTAAAAACTCCTCAAGCAGTTGATTACTCAGTGTAGTGTTCAAAATGTTTGAATTAAAGTGACAATATTGTCCTATTAGAGATCAGAATGCTATGCTTTGGATTGAGAATTTATTCTACCTGAAAAGACCATACCTACCTTGGATATCCATAGTTTGTCTCTCATGTGTTTTAGCTGTGCTTGTTAATAGGGATGCTATTTATTTTTAGAGGCGCTAAGATGGTTGTTGGCGAATGTCTAAAAGATGGGAGTTGGAGCATTGATACTGCCTTTGCTACTTGTGAAAAAATTACATGCCCGCATCCTGGCCTTGTTAATGGTGCTAGAATTGTTTATATAGATCAGCTACTTAACCAAACAGGTATTGTATCTCATACTCACTGGCATGCTTAGTGTAACGAAGTTATCAGCATATGACATATTAATGCATCGATTTATTGCAAGAACCTGACGAATATCCTATAAATGCAATATTGAATATTACTTGCAAAGAAGGATATGCTTTATCTATAACTGGTACAAGAGGAATGGTTACTGAATGCTCTGAACATGGTTAGTATTTGTAATATCTAGGCGCAATGTATTTTATTACATGCTTACGTCTTCTGTTCCATTGCAGGTGGGTGGAAACCAATTCCGTTGTTTAGTAACGATGTCGGGTGCTTTCCAATAAACTGTCCCGATCCTGGTCGGCGTGATAATTCCATACGTTCGGTCGATGGTTTCGGATTAGGAGACAGAATTACATACTATTCCGATCCAGGTTATAGATCGTTGCAGTTGAAAGAAACCATTGTGACTTTGCAATGCATGACAGATGGGACATGGAATGTGGAAGAAAGTAGAAATATCTCGAATAATGGTTCGAGTAGAATATTATCTAGAAAGAGAAGGTTAGTGTTCCCTTTTATCATAGGGAATTGTTTTTTCTTGACAGCTGTGTCATTAAATCTTGAGTTGCATCTGTTTTGTTAAATCTCGCTTACGTTGCCTTGCATTATGAACTATAACTAACCGGTATATCACAATATTGAATGATTAGCAGAGCGACCAACCTAATTTTTATCATGGCTAATAGGGGTGGAGTAGCTCTTAGTAGGTCTTCATCTCCTGCAGACCCAGGTTTTCTTTGTTCATGCATTATTCTGAGATGCATACGCACCTCTGCCAAATTCAGCACCTACTTTGTATCAAGACATGGAGAATCTTTCGCGCTTATCATATGATGAATATTTTGGCCTGTAACTGCTTGTATACATTGTACACTGCTTATTATGATTAGCTGGTATCATTATGAATATCAATCAGTCCTAAAACATATATCACATTCATATACCCCTTAGTGTTATCAGCCACATTTTAAAAAATTGTTCCAAACCGATAACTGTACTATGTTCGTTCTTTGAAGTTACCCATTTTATTACATATGGAGTCGAGTCTTCAGAAATTCTGGGTACATTACCACTGGTCAGAGATTACGCCTAAAGACTTTTTAAACAGACCGTTTGATCTACAGATATTTAATAACTTTTCTACCATCTCCCAAACCCCAGGCAACCAGTTCGTAGGGCTTCTGCAATCCGCATGATAATTTTATCGAAAATGTATATAGATATACCTTTGTAGACATACATAGCAACATTACATCACAAGCATGGTGTCTTTCAGGTCATGGGTGCTACCTCATTCGAATGTCATCATGAGTTTGAATTTCAACTACTTTAGGTAAAACTTATAATATGTATTTGTACCCAGGCAAACTGAATTGTTGCAAAACACTTCAAGTAATGTGTCTCAGGCTTTGACATTTGTCCCAGTTGAATGTCCGGTGCCAGAAGAATGGCCAAACAACACACATATTGATGATCAGTTAAATGGAAAAATTATGGAACTGGGGGAAAACCTGACCGTACATTGTGGTGAAGGATATTACATTGCTCTCAACCAATCTGAAACTATCTTAACATGTTCAGGTAAGCTTTTAGTTTACCCAATGATAGCACCAGTCTGATCACTTACCAAAGTGAACTATCTCTTACAGATACTGGCGAGTGGTGGCCGCCGCCAGTTCTTATCATTTGCTTGGATGCAAGTTTACTGCACTGTGATTTACCTAGCCAGGTTAAGAATGCCAGTATATTAGGTGAATGACTACTACAAGGTAGTAGGTTTCTTTCTAGGTTTAATTCTCTTGAGCTAGATATACATCTTATCTAAGGAACGGCATATAGTATGGATGGTGACTTAAGAATTCAATGTCATGCTGGCTTCGAAGCAAACGGGACTTCCTCAAGTATTACAATAACGTGCATGAAAGATGGTAATTGGGTTCCCAGTTCAGATGATATCAACTGTAAAGAAGTTATATGCAGTGAGCCTCCCACTCTTAATCATTCTATGAAATCATTTTCGTCAACCAATTACGGCAGCAAAGTGAGTTGATGACAATTGGCGAAAATCTGTGAGAATTCCCTGTAATACTCTCGTTACGTTACAGGTGGAATATAAATGTGACACAGGTCACAATTTTCAACGGTTGGGTTACCAGACGAGGATGATCGCAATTTGCATCAATAGCCTTAACTGGTCCCCAAATCCAAGTGAATTTAAATGCAGTCCAGTCATTTGTGAAGATCCCCCAAAGCTTCCATATTCCACTGTTGTGTATAGCGAAACAAAGTTTCAGTCGACTGCCAGTTACAGTTGCAGTTATGGATACAATATGAAGGTTGAGGATTCATTTCAACAATCTGCCAATGGTAATTGCATTGTGCAATGTAGTTTTATTTACGACTAACTAGCAGAAATGCTCTTATAAGTGTACAAATCCGGATTCTTATTTCAACCGGTAGGAGGCTGAGCGGGCCTAAGTAGGATTTAATCCTATCCGAACCTAGGTTTTTCTATGTTTATGCATTATTCTGGGGTGTATCTGGATTTCTGTAAAGATCTGTTGAGAAATGGTGATGTTGTTCCAATATTGACAAATGTTGCATTTATTATATAGAAGAATCTATGCCAAAACTACATATCTTTGGCCTTATGGAATGCCTAGTTTTAATTTATTTAGGTATTTGAGAAATGATTACAAACTCATTTTATTGTGCCAGCTACCTGCAATGCAAATGGTGAATGGTCATTTGGCAGAACCGCAACAGATTCCAAAGAGATTGTTGCTGAATGCGAACCTGTTACATGCGGAAAACCTCCTCCTGTTTCCAATGCTCATGAAACATTGCATGGATTTTCATTCAAGGTCTGTTCCTCACATATTTATGTTTGCAATTGTTTATTTATAAATATCCCGAACAAATGAAAAATATTTTCGGAAAGTTGGATTCGAATCAAAAATCATGTTAGCAAGTATATTCCAATATATATTTTAAAACCCAGCAATCCCTTACTGCTATCATAGCATATTTGTTGCTTGTCATGGCAACTTCAAAGTCGTTCATTTGTTATGTATATTGCAATACAGGTATTGAATTGTAAAATAATTTTATGAACTGAAATTTGCAACATGTGGGATAATGTGTCGAAATTTCCACCCATGGTCATATCTGATTGTTTGAAGTAAAAATTGAATGGTAACAAAAAATATCATGCTATGAACCGTCATTCCCAAGTAGAAACAAGAATTCCATTCTGTATATAAAGCTGTCCGCTGTAAAACGCAAATGATTTCAACGAAGAATCTGATCAAAAATGAAGAGAAACTAACACTATAGTTAGTTAACTAACATAATAGTTTGGAACGATTTTTCTAGAATTATGGAGTAGAGGATTGGGAATCTTTTCATCAATAATGATCATTACAGTACTGCCTACATGTTATTAGTGTTCATTGCTTAGCATTTCTGCAGGCAAAGGCATTGTACCGCTGCTTGAACGGATATGATGTAGTTCCATCCGAACCTGGAACTACCAACAAATTATTCATGCTTGTTTGTTCTGCTTTTGGAAATTGGTTTCGAAGATCCATGATAGGAAATAACTCATTTCCCGATACGGATGAGCCGAAATGCGTTATAAGACAATGTTCCCAACCTCCTGACATGTGAATTGTTATTTATTTTAATTTATTTTCAGTTTGTAAATTGCGGTTTGTAATGTGTTGTATCTTTGTTTCAGAATACATGCTACCAAGACATATGTAAAAGGTGAGACCAATGTATATGGTAGCATTGTTAAGTATGTGTGTAATAGGGATTATAAGGTGGCATATGGTCAAGCAGAAGTTGAAATAAAATGTATGGCAAGTGGAAAATGGGATCTGGATATCAAGACGCTAAAATGTGAAATACTAAGGTGATTTTCCTGTTGTTTTTACAGTTGTTAGAATATCTGTGAGCATTTGATTATTGGTTGCCTTTCAGTTTAAATCGTTTTTATTTCATAGATGCCCAGAACCACCAGATATGCCTGATGGTTCTGGAGGTGGAGGAAGAGAAGTTGGTTCTTCTTGGGTTTACAGATGTAATCCGGGGTATGAAATTAACTATAGAGTGAATACTGTGTCAATGAAGTGCTCTTATCGAGGTAAGCTGTACAATTGCGATTGAATTTGTCTACAAATTTATATATTATATTTTACAGCATGTAAAACAAACCCCATTTTTTGAGCTGTTTTTCAAACAAATCAATTTTCATTGAATATAAGGGGAATCAATAAGCATTTTTGAAACCCTGTCTTTCTAAGAGTGACGAGTAAGAATTGACATTTCTCCCTTTGTGATCCCATGTTTCCTAAATTCCCCTCCATTTTGAATTGTCATCTAATAGTTTTTTCACAAGTATACATTTACAGTGGTAATTATTGAAATAAATTACTTTATTAATTGTCCTCTTTATCTTTATCCCAGGGAATATTGAGACCGCTTTTCGGTTAAATTTCCGACAATGTTTTTGGTAAGGCCACTTTGTTTAATCTTAGATACATGATTTACAGCATAGCTGCCGAGAAGATGAATAGTACCTGTGGAATTTCGATGCCATGCATTTTTAACCTTAATAATTGAATTGTCCCCATATGTCTGAATCAATTTCTTTTAGAAGTTGTCAACTGAATAAACTAGAGTAAAATATAAATTGTATACTGACAAACAATATGCAAAACCGGACCTATCGTTTAATATTGATTGTTAAGGGCAGATATTGATTTTTAAGTTTATTGTATGGAAAACGTATGTTTTTTACTTGTGTTTAATATTTTAATATCTTCACTTTTGTGGTAACGTTATAGTTGATCTATTTAGCTAAATGGATGCCTCCTTATTCCTTGATAAAGAAATGTCATGAGATATCCTGTAAAATTCCACATTTGTTTCCACCTTATACAACGCTATATGATGAAGACGACGAACTGATACTGCCAGAAGGTAAATTCAGACAAGATCATCGATAATCTTAAGTGTGTGACCTCTAGATAACGACCTCTTTCAACTGTAAGAATTACTTACTACCATAAGTTGATTTGAATGAGTGATAAAAGTAATAGAAGTATAAAAAATAAAAAAGTTTCAATAGAATGAAATGAACAAAATTCTGAAATTGAATAGCATCTTCATGTAATTCAGTACCATGCTGTATGCATATTTTCATTTAAACTAATTTTGTCTTGAATAGTTTTTATGCTGTCACATGCTATGGCCTTTTTTCTGATACATAGCAAACTATATTGCTGGTATATTCATTGTATCCATTTATCGATAATATACAAGTTTTGATCTATATATTGTCTTCAGAAAGCAACCATTGCATAATTTACCTAGCATACGCCATTATATCTATTCAAATATGGTTATTGAGCTATATGTTCAACGAGAATGATAAATGTGGGGAGATTTGAAAATTACTGCCATTTTTGACGGGACATGCACATCACTATCTCTAAATCATCATTTGCTCAATATTTTCTCAAAAAATCTGCCCCTACATAATCTTTTCATTACCCCAATTAACTAAGTGCATTTTTTTATTACAGATGATACACACAAGCGTTACCATAACTACACTGTTGGCTCTCACATTATCTACAAATGTCACACAGGATATTGGGACAAAAAAACCAGTCATCGCTCTGCCAAATTCATGTGTTCAAACGAAGCGCAGTGGGATCCCAAACTTGATGATATGTTTATATGTTCCACTGTAACTTGTGAAAGTCCTCCAGAGGTAAAAAAATCTCTAGATCTGTGAATTTCTTGTATTCTTTGCTCTGCCATTTTATTATTACAAATGTAATATCTAAATCCGCCATGGTAATGAACATGCTATCCACCAGCATTGATGTTGTGGATTCTTCTTATATGCCAAGATGCTTGAATGATTTTAGTTGCTTCGATCAATATAAGATGTACTACCAAAAGATTAAGTATGTTAGAATGAACAGTGCTTCTATCATGACAGTAACTTTCTGGAACGCTAGTATTACTATATATCTCCTATGTATTTTCACTTCGACTGAAAACTGGAGTAATTCATTTTCCATGTAAAAATGCTAATTAGTAAACAGTGTGAGGTTCTTTCACTTACTTACTAATTGTTGAACAGGTCCACATTTCTATACCTTTCATGGAAAAAATACTCCACTCCGCTCAATTTATTTCTGATTTCGGAATTTCTCAACTGTACCCGTTTTGTTTTAATCCATGATTATGCTGATATGTCACAGCATGAATTTGGTGAAAAATTAGTGTCCGTCTCTTACCCCAGTTTCATACTCCAAAATGGTACCCATGAGTCGGAACAATTGCGATATGACATGTTGGTATGTTGGTGTGGGGAACACTGACCGAGAGCAAACATTTTCAAGACTTTATATTCCTAGGTTGAAGGCCTGCAGCTTTCAGGTACTTTTGCCAGTAATAGTTACTGGTACAATACCAGCGTACGATACGACTGTCCTTGGGGAACACATGATAGGAAACTTCGACTGATGTCAGTTGTGGTGAGTAACACTTGATTCTTAGTAAGGTAACCTGCCCTGTAAAATTTAAGAAAAATACAGAAGTAGCAAAATTCAATCATCCTGGAAGGCGTGGTCAACAATTCACCACTGAATTTCCATTTCATGTATATTATAAACACTTAAGAAATTTGTATTGCACGAATCGTAAGGTGAACTTGCGTGACATAACCAGCAGCTAAGTGAATTCGTCTTCGGTAACATTTCCACATACAGTTGATCCTTGATTTTCAAGATTGAAAGAGGAGGTAGGCTGTGTGGCAATCCAAAGTTACTGACGAATGTTGAGAATAGCACGAATAATAAAACATTTTATCACAATAGACATAGCAGTTATATAATATCTATATATTGTACGAAAAATAAAGGGCATGATAAACCATGCAAAAGAATGCCATACATATTTAAAATTGAAAATAATGTAATTTAGTTCAATTGATAGTTTTTACTCATCGTCATTGACAATTTATTCCAAGTCAGCGGATCNCCGCGATATAGCGAGGGACGACTGTAATCACGTCTGCAGTTGGCAATTTCTCCATATCACTCATGGTCTATTGACTATAAATTACTAGACCTGTTTCAAATTGGACCTCCATTATCATAGCATTAGCTTGATCCCCGTTTCTTTTTCATTAGTTTGAATTGTTCTTAGGATAATTTGCCCAGCTCCAGACCCTGTCTCTGGTGCTGCAATTGTGGAAAATGGACATTTCTTTCAGTCTGTTGTTTATTACATGTGCAAACCCAGGATGTGGATTGCATCTAGAAATCAAACTCACTGGATTATGTCAGGTACCTCGATATTTATTTCTTCAAAGAAAGATTTCTTAGGTCTGCAATATTACTGTAGTTATATTTATTTTCCATCCAAGAACAGACTTCTTACGTTCTGTACATCTGCTTCAAACATAGTAATAACTAGTGATTGTAAAACATTATTTTGCATATTTAAGGAAAAAAGGAAGTCTCCACCAAATGCATGAAAAATGCAACATGGCTACCAGATCCTTCCAAAATGAAATGCCATTCTATTTATGATGGTTATGTGAAGATATCTTCTGATGGTAATATCTCTAGTGTAATAGAACAGGACTTGCGCATTGCTTTACACGGCCTGGGACAGTGGTCGGTAAACTTTTTGCCCCCGTGACTTCTTGGGGAAAAGCTTAATCTTAATACTACTCTTTGTAGGAGGAAAATTTATTTCTTCAATTTTCCATTACAAACATGGCTAATCTTTTTCGAAAATTGCATATACCACAGAAGTATTTGCTGTCTGGTGTGTTTGGACTATTACCTGAGCCCTATGAGGATATCTAAAACTATACAATATGTAAGAGGATATGCTTCATACATAATTTTTGCAATATCCTGGATTGTCAAACAATGAGATATAATACCAATTATTTCAATCAACCCTTATGGTATCAAGGAGTTTTATTGATCCCTTAGATATTTATAGACCCCTTGGATGATGTCCTGGACGACTAGGGGTCGATATCATATCAGGATCCCTGACTTAGAACAATGACTTATAAATATTATGACAAGAAATATGCTATCTACATAGTAGTATTACTCCTTGAGGTTAGGAGAGGATTTTGGGAAAGGTTTACTGGCCTGAGCTGTAGTTATTTTTCTATTGTCCCAAGATCGATTTTTTCACTCAATGATGGTGAATATGAGTAAAACTGAGTAATACAGTTATATTGTTGTGTTAAGAGGTGTTTTTTGTATCAAGGCGTTCCATCCTCCAAACAGAACAAAAATGATTTGGCAGAAGCTCTCCAGGCACCATATAGATCACTTTCAAGTAATCTTCCAACTAAGTGGTTGGTATTTGATGAAACTAAGATGACATTGTCTGACAGCATTCACATTACACCCAACAATAGGAAGCAAAACAATAACTCGAAGAGTCGCAGTCACAGAGATATAACGTACGGACTATATTTTATTCAGTATGCATAACATAAAATTACATTACTTAAACTATATTTTCTTCACATTCTTAAAGATACATCTGGGATGCTGATGCATTGAGCTTTTGGGTTGGTGACAGAAATTCTTCAGGGGTAGAGGAGCAAGAATGGGTTGTTGATATATACCTTGGTCAGCCGTATGCTCTGTTTAGTGTTATGGTGATGTGCGTTGATGACTCCTATTCCGACATAGATAACTTTTCAATAGTTTATGCAGGATTGGACGGAGAAGCAAAATACATTGGACCATTCAAGGTAATATAAAATATATCCGCTTTCATAATATATGTGTCACTATTGAATGTGGGCAAGGTAAACAAGCTGGTATTTGAAAATTTGTTGTCTATTCAAAAGGAACTTGAAAGAGAATGTAAGAATTTTGCTTACATGATAAACTTTGTGCATTATAAAAATTAAGCATTGCAGGCAGTTTAATTCCATATATATCGAAACTGTAAATTAATAAATTGCCAATCGTAATTGATTGTTTTCACCACCTTGATCTCCTTATTTAATATCAGCGAGTTATGAGTTTTACATAAAATTGGCTGGAATCATCCATCATAATAAAATTCAATTCACCCGTATTATGTTTTCCAATCATTGCTATCTATAATAGAATTACGTTGTCCTAAACAATTCTCTTATGATTAGGTGTATGGAAAAGAAGGCATCCCTGGCCATAACATGCAGAATTTTCCAATAAACTACAGCTCCATAGCGACCATATTTAAGTACGATGGTTTGGCTGAAGAAGTTTTGTGGATGCATTTGATCTTCCATCCTTTTGTTAGTGGGTTTGTTCCAGCAGTTCGTGAAGTTGGATTTCTTGTATCTGAAGTGAAGTGGGAATGGAAATATCCAGCTGATCCTGCACCTGTGTTGATTATGGGCCTGGCTTTTATACTTGCAGCAATTTTCATTGTACCTCTTCTTTACCTTTTGGATAGCAGAGAGAATGAAAATCATATTG
Organism: Halocynthia roretzi; assembly: GCA_013436055.1. Lineage (NCBI taxonomy): Eukaryota > Metazoa > Chordata > Ascidiacea > Stolidobranchia > Pyuridae > Halocynthia > Halocynthia roretzi. Next base: position 139,661 of record QRAM01000122.1, read on the forward strand.
TGATAAATATTCCATCTGTGATACCTAAATCCACTGTGACTACTTACCAGCTGGTGTTCCGCAGCAAGATTAAACTGATTGCTGACAACCATATATTAATTCAGCTTATAGGCAACAAGAGAACCAGTCCTGTGATTTGGATCAGGTGCAATTACTCTTCAAAACTATTGTTAACAAACATTAAAATTGTCCTCAACCTCCATGTTCCTACAAAGGATGAATTGGGAGAGTTAGCAAAAGTTCGTTTATTGAAATGGGATAGTTCGCAAGATCAAATAGCTCTCTTGAAAAACAAAACGAGCAATGAACTGCGAAAACCATTACAGATTATTGATCTAGAAGTGAAAAGAATAGTTCATGGCTCCTGCAATGGAACTTGGTCTAATATACATCCAGTAAAGGATGCTGAATTAAGTGAGAGAAAACCGTTTAATATTCGTAACTTCACACCTCATATCATACAACTGCAAGAGAAAATCGAGAATCCTCTCTATATTTTATGGAACAGCAAATTTTTTCGATGTATTCGTTGCCACCTGTGCATTTCTGTCGTCCATCCAGCGCCAGGTGCATATGTTGGACGTGTGGAACATTTTCTATGCCTGCTCAATGTTCTCCTGCTCGGAGTAATTTGCACATTGATTTTTCAACTCAATTTTGGAATAATGGAAGTTGAGGAAAAACCTACTCCAAAAACCACTGTGGAATCTGAAAACAATTATTCGATTGATCTGATGGCTCTTATGGGAGCTTCCGTTTGTCTTCCCATTCTTTTTTTACTCAAGGGTTTATACTATATTGCATATAGCAGAGGGATACCGAAGCATGGAGCTATTAAGGATCAGGATATCATTACAGGTTTTTGCAGCCACAAAGTATTTGCTACTGACAAACCAAGATTGCCATTTATGTCGAATATCAGGGTATACTTAGCCTTATTTCTTGGGGTTCATTTACCTGAATTCGATAAGAATATCACCAATACTCCAACTTCTTTGTCCGCAAACTTACGCAAATTATCATCTCTGTATGGTGATCTTCAGGGCTCGTCACTTCAAAGACGATGGTCAGAATCCGCTTTAATATATTTCAAGAAAGCTGCTGTTAAATTAAACAAACGACCTTACTTGAGTAAACTGGAACGAGATACTGGTACTCCTTCTAGATATAGCACCACGTCCATTCTAAGTAGTACTAGTTCATCATCAGATCTTAGTACAGCAACTTCCACTACATTTTCATATCCATCTCCGTCGAAAGGGGAATGCAATCGAGGTTTATTGGAAAATTTCAGCCGACCAATGGTGAATAAAAGCCTGGATTTCAAAGATATTAGGTCACATAGATTTGCTAGAAGGAAAAGTATGCCTTCTTGTGATTTTGAAATTGAGCAAAAGATGCCATACCCCAGTGCCAGGGCAGATTCTGTGTATAGCACAGAATATAGTTCAGAATTTTCAACTTCTATGGCCACAGTCAGTTCCACTCAGTTATCTGAATTAGCTGGAGATAAGGATGAAAATCTATCATCAAGTTCAAATGAAAGCAATTCTGTTAGTACAGTCAGAAAACGTAGTGATGGTAGCGAAGTTATATCCCTCACAGTTGAAGTTAGTGCAGGTGTTGGAAATTCCAGACAACGCCACACGTGTGAACATTCATCGCCAGAAAATCATTCTAGTCACCACACTGTTGTAACGCACCTTCCCGGCCAAGTACCAGCCTCTCTGAATGCATTGTGTAATTCACTCGTTTCAGTCATCTTATTTGTGCTTGCAATAGTCATGTCTTTGTATTTAATTATAGATAGACAGGCAATTAGTTCTAGTGTAAGAATGATTGATGCTTCCCTTTTGTCAATGCTTTTAAACTGTACTATCACATTTGGAATAGATTTTCTCCTGGCTATATTTGTTTTTGATGAAAATGCATATCCACAATAGTTTGAATATGTTGAGTTTGGATTTGTCTGTGAATAAAGTATTTATGTGTTATCTTGTTGTTTTGTTATTAAAAATAAGGTAAAAGAAATTGAACTTAAACGTAAAAATAACTTTCAATACAGTTGTGTATTTGCCATTTCTCCAGCTTGGAATTTTATATCCTTTTCCACAGGTTCGATTTTATTGGAATTTCCATTTGTTCCAGGGTTAAGATTGGGGCGATGGTCTTCATCATAATTTTTTACTTATTCTTAGTCTTTCATAATATTGACTTGATATTTGGTATGTTAACACATCTGTCATTTAATAATCTAAGGTCAAGTAGTGATATATTGGAGGGGAAATATTATGGTGCCTAGACCTATTTGAGGTAGCCAATATTCTCATTCATTCAATTTACTTTCAGAACACATCTCACTAATACCAAAGTTAATGGAAGGGGAGTTTCCATCGTAATTCAATTGACAAGGATTTTTGTATCCTGACTATGGATTGTTCGTTGCATGTCATGATGGTGAGGGAGAAATACAGACAATAAGGTCAAATTCTAGGGGATTTGCCTACATCTAAAACATTGAAATGGATGTAATACTATACTAGTTATTACAATAAACATCATTTAGCTTTTATCTTGTCTTCTTCTGTACTTCAGAATACTGTTGATCACTTGAACCAGTAATTTGACTAATCCACTTGTGTGCCTCTAGCTTAAAACTCAAACCTCTACTGGATTTTACAGCTATATCATTACTATTTTTAATTTAGTGTATCAAGTTCATTCTCCTGTCTCAACCCTTTTAACCACCAAAGTTATAAATGGGAGCATATATCGAAACATTTTGGTAAGTATTGTATTAGTGAATCTACTCGACACAAGGACATCACAACTGTCAATTTTATTGAGTTATTATGCCCAGTAAGCAACCACAGCGTTACCACACAAGCAGCTAGAAGAATTGTGCAATTTCATTACTAGTGCATATACCGGAAAAACATCACAAGAACATTAGGAAATGATTCTAGGTATAACACTGAATAAACATATCATTGAAGTATCAATGTAATTTTTTTAAATCAATAAAATCATTATATTCCAGTAAAACCTCGTGAAACACAATATATTGTATGTCTATATGTACAAAAATTATCTGCTTCACACTTTGCAGCAGCTAATTAAAACCTTGTAGCAACAACAATCATAAGCATTGCTTCGATAGCATAGCAGCATAGTAAAATAGTTCACAATAAAAAAGGCAGTGAAGAAGCATTTTGAATAGCTTAACTAACACCAAGTAACATAGCAACTACTACTGAAACAATAGATGTAATAAACAACTTAGTTGCTAAGTAAAAATAGTTCATAAACAACCCGACGAATGCTAGATCGTATTTCAATGAAATTCACAACAATGTATCAATTAAGCAGTTACCAAGGAAGGATTATTGAAAATCACAACAAAGGCGGTCGCTTCTCTGTTACTATTGGTATTCGTAACTGGGTTTTGTTTACGTATCAAGCAGCATGGAACAAAGTATCATGGAAAAAAAACGTCACTACAACAGTGGAATAAAGAAGGAACTTCGTATTACACAATTCAATATCACAGCACGCACCTAATCGTATAACTAAATCTATTTAGTACCCATTTAGACGGAAGTAACTCTGGAACAAACTCATTTTTTTTTAGTGGGTGGACTCGAAGCCAGCTGAATGAGTGCCAGGGCACTATTCCACCTATTTTGCTGCTCCGCGACCCCATTTGCCTTTTTAATCGGTGATGTCGTCACAGTTGGAATATCATTATTTTCATTTCTATCAACATGCTGTTCTTCATTGAGCGTAATAGAGTCTCTTCTTACGATGACGCTGCATTTGTTGTTGACCGCGTCAGCAAAGTCGAAATTATTTATGTTGCTTACGGATTCCAAATCTTTGACGAAACTGTAAGGTTCTTCTTTGGTCGAAGAACTGCAGTCGCTGCTCGTAGACCCACGGGTTAAGACTTTATTCTTCAGGTCTGATGGAACAGCTGGTAACCCCGATTCTATGTTTTCCTGTTCTTCAATTTCCAACTGCTTGCTGTATGCAAGAATTCTCTTTTTCATAGGCTGGCAAGAATCTACCCGAATGTCACCATTTCTCGGAGAGAGAATCCTTTTATTGACGGAAGGGACTTGCGAATTATCTGCCGTAGTGTTTTTGGTTTGTGCCGGTGTTATTTCCTCGCATGAAAAAACGTCATCTGTTGAATGTAGCAGCTGGCGTTTCACGGAACGTTTCATTGCACTTTGTACAGATTCCTGTTGTAGAAAAATTGATGGGTTACTGCTTGTTTCTTGCACAATATTTAACAGGACACCTCTTTGGCATAATCATACGGACCACAAATGTCACATGAACTGGAATTTACACAACTTCAATGCAGACATTTCATATAACCTAAATGTCCGTAGTGCATTCTGGACTGTGGCAGCTTAATTAATGTTGTTTCAATTGTTACCTTTTCACAGCTGCCATTAACTGAAATGTCATCATCAGAACTATTCTGATTTTCGAGCTCACGCTTCAGTTGAGTACGCTGAATGTTATTCCTTTCAAGTCTGAAAATGAATAAAGGTCAATAATTAGATAGGATTATTACTGTATTGGATATTTCAATGAAAAAGATTTTCATATAAAGTCACAAAATTATCTTATATTCATAATGCATTAAAGGTTGTAGAAACAGTTGCTAAATAATAATATACCAAAACATTCAGGTCTATTTGTAGAAAAATATATTATTCCATTGAGTTCCTTGAATAATTTGAAACTTAGTTTTTTCAAAATTCATGATGAATACGGAATGATTATAATGAGTGAGTAAGTACTATAAAAGTTAATATATCGTTTTAAATAAATATCATTGTCACTTTGTAATGCGTACACACCATCTTACACACCTGCTTTGTATATACTTGTTGATCCAATTCGCCAGTTCGGTATCTTGCTCTGCAGATGAACAAAGTAACTGCTTCAATGCTCCTTCATCATCACGAAACAATTTTGCATGGGGGTGTTCAGTACAGTGTCGATTAGCATGAGTAAACCTGACGTTGCAGCCTATAAGAGAGAATATATTTCTAACAATCGTCTTAGCTTACATTTTTTTAATGATGATGTTGTAATTCAATATGAATGTCAATGATACATACCCTCTTTGGAACACTTGAAAGGCTTCTCCCCGGAATGTAGTCGTTGATGTGTTTTAAGTTGTCCGCTTTGCACGAATGATTTGCTACAGTTGGGATAATCGCATCTAAGACCAAATAGGAAAATTAATATCCGTGTTCAACAAATTCAAATTTCCCGCGTTTCATAAACACTTGTATGAAAATTAGAGTGCACTTATCGATGTATACAAGGAGCAATACTTTTAAAACGAAATCGGGAAGTCTGCTCTTCAGACTAACGGAACTGGTACCACACTTGGGTGAAAATAAAACTAAACATACCAGAAATCAATAACACAAATAATTGTGTTTTAGGGTTAGGATTAGGGTTAACTTTGAAAATTTGTGTAGCTGAGGAATATTAAACTATTTACTGCCCAAACTTCTACAATGTAAAAAGGCAAGTCAATGGTACTCAAATGGGTGTCTCAGCAGGCAGCTAGGTCAGCTGCATGGCAACCAAGGAGAGTAGCCCTTCTTTTCTAATTTTTTAACTTTAAAATATAGATATCATATCTCTTCATGTGAAATGCACCTGTAATTATTTATTTTATCTCCAGCACGCAACAAAGTCAAAAAGTACTGGTGTTTGACTTGATGACTTTACATGGCAACAGACAGACAGAAATAACTACCTGTACGGTCGTTCTCCGGTATGAGTTCTGAGATGGGCTTGAAGAGATTTTTCTCTCGGAAAAACACGGTTACATATTTTGCATTGTATTGCGCAGTTTGAATTGGATCCAACGTACTGTAGCGTTGAGATAACATCAGCTCTTGGCCTTCCTCTTTTAGATCTACAGTTGATAGATAATTTATTTCATCATGAAGAACCTAGGATTTTTTCATTCAAGCTCGTTGGAAATTATATAGACTACTAAATCAGTAATTATGTGGTTCAACCTCTTTTCTACAAAATTTGAGGTCTACATACAATCAGCCTATATGTATAACAAAAGAATTTACCCAGTAGGTGTAGAAGTCAAACATGCTGAATTCTGATGTGCAGCGGAAGAAAGACTTATTTTCTCCCCTCCCATCCTACTGACGTTTTGCGTGGTGGGTTCTAGACCCTGAAAATACTGATGACTGTGTGGCGGTGATTGCAGGATCGGTGATCCTGATGGTGAAAGCCTAGACATTTGATACGGATACTGATTTGCAAGTGCTGTAGTCACCGGTGGACCGTTTGGAGAATTACACCAATGCCACGATGCATACATGTGTAAGTTGGCGTCTAATCAAATAAGTTGATATATATTAGACACATGAAAATAGCCATAAACATATGGAGCAATCCTGCCACATACCATTGCGATTCAACAACATTGGTGACTGCAATCCTGGTTTAATAGGAGACGATAGCATCAAAGGTCTCTCCCACACAGCAGGAGGAAGAGAGTACGATACTGGCATTGCGTATGTCATCATTAAGTATTATTCACAAGCATAAAATTCCCTGTTTCTATTAATTGTTAAATGTGCTGTGAATAATAGTTTTATTAATATTAGTTTTATTCTGTAATTTATAAGTTCATTCAAACAATAACTCCCTTCCTATAAGCTCTCATTAGAATGACTTGCAACATTTCAGATCTTATTCGGCTGTTACTCGATCCCCAATGCAGTAACTAATTTCTACATTTAGCAATTAGCAAGGCGAGTATGCATGAGTTAGGCCGTAGGGTATATTAACCGGTTTAATATAACTGACGTAGGCACCTGCAATTCCTAAGCAAGCATTCTCTCAACTTTTTAATAGGATTACTGCTAACTATGATATTACGATATCACAGATCCCCAATTCCTCAAATGTCCACGCTGATCTGGTAACAATGAGAATGGAACACGATGCGATGTGTACGAGTGATATATCATAATCTAGGCGCCGAATGTTTACCGAATTTTCCCGCCGAAATAACTCGCCGCTCTCACACACGTGAGAGAGAGAGAAACGAGTCGGACATACCAAGCTGTTAAATACCCACCATTCGAGATGGCGCGATCTTTAACTTGTTCAAACAAAGGGCCTTTGGAAACAAGGTAAACATTTAAATGTGAGAGTAACGGGTATATGGTAACAGTGCGCGTAAATGTTAATGTATAAACACGGCAAAAAAAGAACTTTCTCAGACATCTCGATTTCTAAGATACGCTACTTTTGTTTGTGATAATTCACTCCAATGGATTAGTGAATGAAAAAAGTACGATTTGCCCCGACACGCCACATCTAGTTAATATTCCAATAACTAATGTATTGTTTAATCCGAGATATCTACACCATTGAAACGACGTTTTACAGTAATCAAGTGAGTGTCGTCGGGAATGACAATTGTTTTCAGTAACAGCCTAACAGCAAAGCATCTTTTTAGAATTCGCTGTTTCCTAAGTGATGGACAGAGGGCAAAACATTTCTCTTCTATTACAGCGACAATATCCTTACGAAAGATTAAATAAGCGCGACGGATGTCGGCAAGCTGGATTCCATCAATAAACGAAAGGATATGCATATGTCGACCCTACTGTATATGTGAGACGTTTTTATGTGGACTTGTAATGTTGTAGATCGAATACGAATAACTAGAAAACAATATTCCGTCTGTCAACAATTATAAACATAGGAATTTGTGTCCGTAGTAGTGTTTTATATCACGTTAATTGACAGCATTAAAGAATGAGTCATACTACACCCTGGCAAGAAAATCCACAGATTTGATAATGGCATCTTGTACTTATATTTAATACAAACAAGTTTATGGTATTCTACTTATTAACTTGAACGAATATGAATTACAGTCTACAAACAAATCGACTTTGCAAACGATCGCAAACCAGAGTTTGAGTTGGGTTGAGTTCGAATCGTTCTTATAAAACGTTCCTGTATTCTATTTGGAATTTAAATAGATGGTATTGTTAAAGTAATTGACGGAAAAATGATGGACCCAACAGATCACAACAAGCTCGTGTATAGTCACCATCATCGTCGTAGCTAGCTCGGCACTGCCGGTAGCTCGTTGCATACAGCTGAGTTGAATGTGAGCTAAGATAATATATGTATTTCTCAAGGACGTAGAGACAGTTCCAGAAGAAGTTCGAATCCGAGATCTTGCGGAGCCAAGATACCTGCTCTCTACCGCTGAACCAGTCACTCTCGGACCCTGCAGGTCAGAGGTCACAGAAAATGAATTTGATTTGCTTCTCTTAGGACATTCCGCGGCTTGGAGTAAAAATAATTTGGTTCGTTAGGTGGCTGAAGATTAGAAAAAGTAACCTTTGATTGACAGTTCCAAGATTTAGTTAGAGTGCTGTTGTATACTGCAAACTCGACAGAATTAATCCTGTAATATGGTGCGTATAATGTACTCATAAGGCAAATCACCATGGTAGAGTTATCGTAAAACCTAGTCTGTGCGATTGGAAACTACTTTTTGCAAGCTGAAGTTGGAAGTACCGGAAGAAATTGAAGATATGCGAATGGATACCAATGAGGCATGTTGATTTAGTGATATATTGTAGCATAATTAGTAATATGTAATGTAACGACAGAACTATTGGACTGATACTTCCCTAACCAGTAATTGCCTAGTTCTTGTTATGCAGAGTGATATCAATGCATTTTTTGGAGGGACCACACTACTAGACTAAGAGTCATTTTTGGAGTACAGATGGTTAGGTAACCAAAAGTTACCATATGTACTCTTCTTCCTGTGCATTTTTCAAAAGGATATTTCATCTTTTATAAAACTGTAATGACTAAAGAGGTGCAGATCCCGTTCTTTTTCGTCATATAAGCCTAGATTGATGTGGTACAGTATACTGATACTGGTGAATACAATAATATATATTGTTATTTAAAACTCGCAAAAGTAATTGTCACAAGTGTTTCAAGGTTATATAGTTTAACAGGCAGGGATGTTTTCAACATTCTCTTGTTTAAATGTTTAGATATGGCAACACTAGATTAATCAATGCCTCAAACCCAGACTGATGGACTGATGTTCTTTTTATTCTCTCATATTGCAGTTTTCCAGTGATGAAGATGATGAATACCAGCCCTATGATTCTCCACTTGAGTTATGGGTAGATTCAGCTTCAGAGAGTCAAGAGCACAAAACTAAGGTTTCAATATATTTGAAGTTTGTTTGGGCAGGGCTGTGCTCGACTGAGATTGATATTCTAAGGAATTGTAATAGAAACCTGACATTATCTTCCATAAAGGTTTCATAATCTAGTAATTCTTGAAGACTTTTGTTGCATTCAACAATGCTTTGTTACAAGTTTTCGCATGCTGTCTCCAGCAGTGTGGCCATTTTCAAACTTCCGAAAAGGAGGACATTGGATAGGCGTACATGGTCATAGATCAGCATACATACCATGCGTTCAATATGGAAGCCTGTTTTTGTTTTAATTCAATGAAATATCTCTCGCTGGGAATTAAACAGAACACCACGAAGGACACCAAATACCCTTTAATGAGTTGAACGAACTAATTTGAGGATTCTAAAAATTTAACACCTAAATTTTATTTAGAGTTTTTTTAGGTATATTTTACTGATCACCTATGGTTTGTAAATTTCTATAATTCAGCAACATCGAATTCATAATGCTCTGGATTAGGGAAGTGTAATGTGTGATATACTTCAGTATATATTATTTCGCATATGGATGGGTATTCATCAATATATTCCTTTATAAACAGACAAATTCAAAGCTTCCTCCATCACTTGACATAAAAAATGCTTGGTATTTAAGAAAAAAGAAGGTCGAAGAGGACGGTGAGTGGAAAATGTACTGCGATGATGAAGGTCGAGTTATTGCGCAGGTAACAAATAAAGTTAAACAGTTTTTGTTGCAGATTTTTATTTGCCTAAACTCTGTCACATTATAGCTACAGAACACCGTGATGAAGAAAGATATACAGGAAAACGGACAGTTATATGGTAAGCTGTGAACTCTTTAACCTGGATTTAGTACTATCTGATATCGCAGCAAAATTAGCGTACATACAATTGTGTTAAACCCTGCTTGCATTACAGTTACTAATTATAGACATTTGTGTTTAAGAAATAGAGGGATCTTTGAGAGATGAAATGGACTTGGATAAAACCAATATTTTCAGTGCAAATACAGGTTTGTATATACAGTGGATCGTCATAGTATGAGTTTAATTCATTCCAAGACCAGGCTCGTATAACGATTCAGTCGTATTACAAAACGCGTTTTTCCATCGAAATTAATGGAAAACTAATTAATCTGTTCCAGGCCCCAAAAACCACACAAAATGCCTTTGCTAAGGTATTTTTAAACAGAAACGTACAGTTAAAATAACAATACATATGTGTACATGTAATAAAAACATAAGAGATAATACAAGAAATAATCATGCAAATCGTTGACGTCGTTGGGTTGTATTCAAGTCCACTACACACACTCCTTTCTTATATTTTTTTATTATTGCACTCTTCACTTCTATTGTGATAAGCTTTTTCTTCTTACCACTACTATCTTTAGTACTTACTTTTTTTGGAACCATGGTTAACACAAAATATGCACGAAACACGAAATATTCACTAGAACAAAACGCTTGAGACTTTACCGCTACGAAATAAACACGTGAATCAAGCGAGTGCAGACTGTGCTTCGCGAGTAAAGCGTGGTAAATTGAGCATGTGCTCTTTCTTTTCTCTCTCTTTCTTATAAATCGATGAGTCGACTAGAAACGCTATTTATTGACTCCCTTTACCTTGCCATTGTGGAGTTTTCTTCTGGCAACTGTTTTCTATCTGTACATATATGAGAGCGTGACCTTTTGATTAGATTCCTATTTCCGTTTTATATTTGAATTTTTTTCGCATCATGAATTAATTTATTTTTCATTTTCATATAGGTTATCACGAACCGTCTTCTCGCTGTGACTCTCACAAAGTCACACAGAATGAATCTGATGATAGTCTTATAGTTTTAGTCAATTTTAACGATGGTACAGATGACTATTTAAATGCTCCCGACACTGGCAAGTTATCCTCAAGTGGATCAGAAGCTTCATATTTGAATACCAGGTACTGTACCATAAAACACTTTATAAGTGGTGAAACTATTTTTCAAATAAATATAGCAGATATATGTATTTTTACACAAATCAAACTTTCTTTGATTTTTTTCTAACTACCGGTGCAGTTATGGAATATAAACCACTGAAAATGACGATTCTAACTATTGAACTGAATTTTTTTAGAAGAGATGGAAAATGCCTTGTATGTTGTTTGCTTTCAGTCAATGTAGGAAATATATAAGTAGTCTAATTGCCATTGGGGGTTTGAAGTGCCTAGACTAATCTGACCCTTTTAATAATAAGGAATATCCTGATATTTCCTATTTGTCAATTCAAACATTAAAAATTTCATTTCTCTCAGAACCAGGTCTGAAAGCGAAGAAGATTCGATAGAGAGTAGACCTAATTTGGAAATCATGATGACTGGATTTGATGAAAAATCTATGCAGTCTTATTTGAATATCAACCCTGACTCTGAAAATAATCCGGTGAAGGAATCTGAAATGGACAACATCATTCAAATCCACCTTAACGAATACCCATGTGTGAAAAATAGCTGGTATTTGACTATGCCTGGAGCAGAAGGCATTCTGGTAGATGATCACACTGTTGTGAACACTCATATACTTGTCAACGATCTCCGTTCATTTTTAAAAAGAAATTCAATTCCTCTTAAAGTGTTTTCGAAAGAGCACCTTCAAAGAACACAGGTTTGATAGAAACTCAGCTTAGTTGCAAGACTGCACTTTAACTTTTTGTTGAAATTCTGGATTTCACCACCAGGGAACACTAAGTGACCTGTTAAATCATCCAAAAGATTGGACTGCTATGTCAGAACGCGGTAGAGAAATCTATGTTAAAATGATGGAGTTCNTTTCTCATCCGAACCTTGAGCAACTTGTGAGAGCCTTGCGCTGGAAACTTCCAGGTGGGCAGTAATTTCCAAGCTCTTGTAATACCCTTAATCAACGGATAAGTTTTTGCTTAACAAAATCTGTTGTGTTGGTTTATCATTGAATTTTGAATGTATCACAGTACTATTACTGAAAAATATAGTGAATCCGCGAAGTAGAAACCACATATTTATTTAACAATTTGAATTTATTTAAACGTATTCTAAACCATTATAAATCATTCACACACTCTTATTTACTTTATTAACCTTTCCCACAATTATTTGACCTGTTATTTAATTTTTTTCAACTTTTAGCGCTTAGAAGTACTGACGTCACAGCATTTATTATGGAATAAAATACATACAATACAATATTATATATGGAGTGTGAATCCGCGAAAACTGAACTGCAATATAGCGAGTGACGACTGTACTTTTGTTCAATATAATAGACAACTGTCTGTACAACACAGAGATAATAAACAAAGATAATTCAGCAACAGCACGAAACCAGGCGACTTGGCCAGCGATAGATAGACAAAATGAATGACAAATATATACCAGTGACAGAATGAGTTGGTACTGATAAGACGCATGCTACATCCACTTCAACTTAGGTTCTGTTGTTAGCTTTCATGTAAAAGTTAATACAGCATGTGCTAACTAGAATGAAGTATCATGCTAAACCAAGTTATATTTCTATTGATGTTTCTTGTAACATCCCACAAGGTTAGTTAGAAGATCAAATATCTATCCTACCCTAATGAGATGTCTTGCTGCCCCAATTAAAGGTATTCAAAAATCTCCCAATTAGCTTTACTGCTAATTATCTGTCATCTGTCTATTGTGTTGCCAAGTGGTCTTGTTGCCAGCAAATCTGGAAATCAATTAGAACCAGGACTCATACAGACTTTCATATTCCTTATATGATTATTAATTTCTTTCAAGCTCGGTCAACTGCTGAAAAGCTACCCCAACACATTCTGGATTGCCTATCTGTTGGAAGAATGCCGTCAGAAAGCGATATTGCCATTTCTGCCGCTATCTTCCCGATAGATCCTGCATACCTGGAGCAATATTGCAAGGAGCAAATTGAAATTTGGAATTTCGAAGGTATCATTCTCAACTATTTGTATTTCTCGAGGAGGCAAGACTGATAGCAGTGTATGGTACAGAATTATTACCCCCTTTCCACACCTATTAAAAGTAGTGTACAAATTTATGTTG